>LBNU01016298.1:1152-18143 GCA_014162995.1 Artemisia annua | reverse complement strand
TGGTTGACGACCGAAGGTGGATATGTAAAATGAGGTGGTGATGACTCGACAACACTTGAAGCTTGGATATATTCTTTGTGTTCTTCACTTGCTAGAAAGTGGAAAAGACGCATTTCATAATGAAATTCACTTGACTTTCGACGACATAGACAAATATGTTAATGAGTGTATGGATATGACGATTGCCTTTTGTTTCAAAGAGCGACACAAGGGTGAACATAGGTTTATGTATCATGAAAGGTGGTTTGACCTTAATGGGTTAGGTTGTAGTGGGGATGACACATTTGTTTGGTTACATGGTGGAATCTTCTTATGAAGATGACTAGGTGGAGTTATTGGTGAAGATGGGTGAGAGCGAAATAGCGATGTTTATTGAATGGATTTCTTGGGTAGGAGGTGGTGGTAGTTTTGGTGTTATCTTGTGTTAAATCAATGAGGAGTGGTTTTGGAAGTATGATATTGACTCTTGGTTTCTTTGAGGGCATGGAAATGGTGGATGACTCAATATTGGTAGAACAATGGATAACTCGGTTTTTCATTTCACATTGGTGGTTTGAGGTTTGAGTGACGAAAGGTTATGAGGAAGATGCTTCTTTGTGAGTTTTTGACAAGGCATGATGTAGGATGGTTCAAAGTATTGCAGAAGAGGAAAAGCAGTGAACCAGTTCGTGACACCTTTACTGGGGACGGTCCTTTAACTTATTGGACGGTCCTTTAAAGATAAGGGACCGCCAATGCAATAAGGGACTGCCGTCAGTAAGGTGCAGAGACTCTTCAGTTTCTGTTTTTCCCAGATTAAAGGATAGGAATAATCAAATGATTAAGGAATGGTTTAGGTAATAAGGCGGGATTGTGACACTAGACACCCTAAAGGAAGATTATGATCTAGTGTGAGGAGGAATAAGCCTAGATACATAAGAATCAAAAATTTAAGCATGTAAGTCATTTAAGCATGCATCACATAATAGTCAAGGATATTAGCATGTAAGACTATAAGACATCTAGGAGGTATCATGAACGGCATACCTAGTCCAATATAGTTTAGGTGCCCAAATAACATATAAGCCATGTAAAGAGATGCATACAAAACATGATTACTATCCAAGCATAAAGTAAAACATGTTGACATTTAGCACATAAGAGCAAGTTGTTGATTACAACTATTAATCACATATACGCAAGTAATCTAGGTTTGTCAAGAAAAATCCTAATTACTACTAGTTTAAAGTCCAATCTTAACGGGAGACAAAGATCATCCATGTAAAATGATGCGCGTGGATTGCAACACGCACTACGTTTTACCTCTCGAGGGATCTCGAGAAGCTTGCAATCCCCACCAGGCAGTGTACCTGACCGATGTAGTATAGTGTAGTGGCAAGTACCGGGGGATTGATCGTTCTCTCACAGGGAATAGTGTTCGTTAGGCTAAAAGCTACTCTAATCTAGGTCTAAGGGTGGAGGAAGATTCTTTTTGTATTTTTATGTTTTTATGAAAGCAGTAAATCTCTGGTTTTGGAGGATAGGGCGGAATTAGTTGCTAGCCAACTAACCCAAGTTATCTATAGCCTAGCATGTTGAAAGAAAGACAAGCACAAGCATAAATCACACAACACATAGACATATTTTATGAATAAAGACTTATCTTGGATTAAACATGCAAGTTAGAGGGGTTAGGATACCCTCTAAGGTCTCTAATACACGTTCTAGGGTTTAACCCTAGAGTTCTCCACTCCAAAGTTCGACTTATGGTATTCAAAGTTCTTCTAAAATAAAGAAAAATCGTTCTATATATATATAGAAAACGCGGGCTGACGGCGTCAGCCCAATAGGTGACGTCGTCAGCTCGGCGATTAAGGTTTCCAGACGGCCTTCCTTGACGTGGTCATAATTGCTGGTTCCAGATCTGACGGCCTAGGTTGACGGCGTCACCAATTTGCACTACGAACTCTCTGGCCCGTCACGAGCATTTTTCCAATTCTGGACTTCACTTGTTCCTGACGGCGTCACCTTGTAGAGTGTGACGGCGTCACCTTCTGTAATCTTCAAGGTCTTTTGAGTTTTTGTTGTTTTCCGCACTTTTTCACTCCGAAAATGCCCGAAAATGCTTCTTTTGTGATTTTCCCTTCAAAAGTACCTAAAATGAGAAAAGAAACGACTTTGGGTGAAATCCAAACCAAAAACATACGAATTAGGACTCAAACCGACCCCTAAAAACGTAACATTTTTCGTCTCATCATAAAACATCTTTAGTCAAATGTAGGAATGGAAATTATTCAAGTTAGAGAATGGATATGAGACTATTACTAGCGGTGCTCAATTAAGGCTAAACACGACCACTTTTACGGGTTTACCACAAACCCAAATTCTCTCCTGGAAGCAATTCAACCGTTAGGTCAAATTGGGTTTCTAGTGCAATAGGTTCTCCAGTAGCCATTCTCATATTGGAAAAATTGAAATTTCTATATTTTCCCATCGAAGTTTTCCAAAGATGATATTAGTCGATTCCGCTAATACATGTCCTAACATAACTCAACTATCAATATTTTAAAAGCCGGTTAATGAAAACAACATGTCTTACACAACATCTTAACAAAGGCAGGTGCGGTATTTAAATCATGTGTTTGAGATTTATAGGTCGTTTGGTTTAGATGGTGCATTTACATGATAACGTCTTTGTTTGTTGAGTTCTCATTTTAACATGTTTTGGCTTCAAGAATACTCCATAGTAAATCTTGAGAAAGAGGGTCTAATTAAGGTTACTTAACTTAATAGATCTTGTAATTGTGTTATGATGTGTCATTGAGATAAGACATATCTTATTTTACACCAAATATGATTATTTAAAAGAACAAGGTTATTACTCTTTTGAAAACAAGTATTTTAGTATGATGAATGAATTTTACTTGTTTATGCAATGACACACGATGTATTCGTTTACTTTCAAAATCTTAATATGCTATGTTTTTCAAACAAGTTATCTTGTAACATAGCCATTCATGTTACAAAGGAAGTGGAATGCATAGGATATAAGTTATCCTTTTTGAACTACATGTTATCTTGTTGAAGATTAATGATGTATTATGTATGACATTTTTACTTGACGTGTGATTTTGAGTCTTGACTCGTTCATGAGCAAATTCTACATATGTTGTTTGTTTGCTCGTGTTTGGGTTTTCGGAAATGACACATTTACCAATTGCGTTGCAATATAAATTGCTTGAATGTTTCAGATGAAACATGCAAGTTGTCAATCCTACTTCGTTGTGTATTTTAAGCATCTTTTAAATATATTAGTTTAATATTTGAAACACAACCTTCGAACAAGAAGACTCAATATGACATCATCAACACAAGTGTGAGTTATGAACCGATGCATATTCTTTTCGTCTTGATAAGGACATCATTGTTTTCATACCAATCGAGTGTGATTGGGTATGTAGGTTCAAGATAATATGTTTTGTTATATCTTGAAGCTAGACAAATAATGACTCCAATTTCATGTCCACACTCAAAATCTTATTAATTAGATTCGATAATTATATCAATCATAATTTGAATAATGAATGGATATAATTTCAAATCTTTCTTGACCCTCACAACCACTCTTTTTAATTAAGAAAATAAGTAAATATTTATGAAATGTGCTCCATCAAATTCAATACTTGTTATATATATGAGGTTATTAATAATGACATGTTAACTTAATGATTCAAAATTGTCATTTATTTTGGTGTGAGAAAAATTATTTATTAATACATATATTATGCATAGTTTTTGACATTACATGAGTATAAAAATAATTATCCTAACCATTTTTATACAATACACAACTTATGTGAAAATAGTTTAGGACTACATTTTTGAATCAATTTGAGTGTGTTCAAATACTTGCAAGGTTCAAAAATACATTTCTTTTACTTAAATACTAATGTATTAACATAAACCTTTCTCTTGATTAGACAGCCTATGGCCAATCAAGATAAGTGCATGCAATATTTTGGAAATCATGTTGAAGATTTGATGAAGTGTTAAATATTTTAAGGTGACCCATTTTAACACTTGAACCTTTGGAATGATGATTGTGTAAGACAAATGTTTTTGACAAACATGATTAATTAGCTTAGTCTATTCATCTAAATGACTTACTAAAACATTTTAACATAAGCAAGCAATCAAAAGCAATAATCATTTAGCATAGTACACACAAAGATATTCGTAATCATTTTGTATGTTAGATACAACAATGTATACGTAGCTTGATTTTGTTTTAAACCGAAATAGTTTCCTCCCCAAAAAATTAGTTGAGTTTGATATTTTGAAAAGATGAAGACTCCACTTTTTGAAGATTCATTTACTAGAAGTGTCCGACTCGAAAGTAAGAGTAGAATGCAAGTTTTATGTTGAAACGTAACAAAAGGTTTTGACCACTATGTAGTATCTTGCATTTACAACTTAAATAAGTTTGGAATTAATCTTTGCAAGTATTTTTAAATAANAAACATTTTAACATAAGCAAGCAATCAAAAGCAATAATCATTTAGCATAGCACACACAAAGATATTCGTAATCATTTTGTATGTTAGATACAACAATGTATACGTAGCTTGATTTTGTTTTAAACCGAAATAGTTTCCTCCCCAAAAAATTAGTTGAGTTTGATATTTTGAAAAGATGAAGACTCCACTTTTCAAAGATTCATTTACTAGAAGTGTCCGACTCGAAAGTAAGAGTAGAATGCAAGTTTTATGTTGAAACGTAACAAAAGGTTTTGACCACTATGTAGTATCTTACATTTATGACTTAAATAAGTTTGGAATTAATTTGCAAGTATTTTTAAATAAAAGTACATTTAATTACCTTTAAAACGGCGAGTGGCACGACTCCTACGGACTTACGGTTGATTTTATATGAATTTTCAAAGTTTGACACTATTCTGGTGGAGGTCCCTTAAATACCCGACGGTCCTTTAGTGATAAAGGACCGCCCAGAGATAAAGGACCGCCACCAGTAAGCCAAAAACACATTTTCGTGTAAAAATTCATTTTCTTCAAGCTATGATACGAAGTGCATTTAACCAACAAAACTACTACGAATCAAAGCATTTAGCACAAATTTAGCAACTAAACACTTTCCATATTTAATCCCTCTTAATGAGAAATTTGATACGTGGACCGTACTCTATTTTAAAAACCATTTGTTTTGAAAACTAGAGCGACCTGGCTCTGATACCAATTGTAGAAATGTAGAGGGGGGGGTGAATACGTTCCTCTTTAAAACTTAAAATGTTTCGTATCAAATTTCCGATCAAGCGTGACTAAATATAAATAGTGGTTATGTCACTCATAGCAATCATATATGTCACTGAAGAACAAGTATGCAATCAATCACATAATCATAAACGTAACACTAGGTTCAAATGTTTTTAGTTAATTATGATTACACTGTGGACAATATACACTGGCGGTCCCATAAATAATTGGGGACCGTCCTTATATAAAGGACCGCCACCAGTGGGCATGTCTATTACGTGTTATTAAGTTTTCTTATGTTTGTGTTTCTAAGATAACTAGTTGATATCACAAGCATATACACACCAAGCCACACAAACATAAATGTAATGCAAGTATAGAAAGTAAAGAGAAAGGAAGAGAAAACGCAAACCGGATACGATGATTTATAGTGGTTCGGCACGAAGCACCTCTTCGTCCTACTCCACTCCCCGAGTACCACACTCGAGAGTTACTTCACTAATCAACACGCTCCTTTATGGCGGAACAAACCGTACACAAGCTTACACCAAGTTTAACGACACTAAGCGGAATGTCGAGTCCTAATCCTAGCTAGAACCAATCTACACAAAGGCCCACGTGACCACACGAACAAGCACTCTTGTCCCACTTAGATCGACACACGATCTAAGCCTTCACACGAACGAGCACTCCCGTTCACTTGAATCTTCACCCGATTCAAACCTTAATACTAAGACACACTTGGATCTTCATCCAATCCAAGCCTTCACACGAGACACACTTAGATCATCACCCGATCCAAGCCTTCACACACTGACTCAACTAAGTCCTAACTTAGACACTAGTACACCACACACCATATAACAATTACATGACCTATTCTAGTTACAAGACTTCTTGGATCTACATCACCTTCCAAGTTCACACACATAACCCCATCCATAACTCACACACAAGTCGGAAACATTGACAATATTTATAGAACCTATCACCGTAACACTTGTTACGTTTGTGTGTGGACACCTATAACATCTCGAATCTTTATCTATGTCGAGAGTTCTTCTCTTACCCATGAGGTAGAGGAAAAAGAAAATCATAACACTAGTTACGTTGGTGTGTGGACTCAATAACACTTCGATTCTTGACGACATCGAGTGTTCTTCTCTTGCACATGATGTAGTGGATGATGGGATCACTTATAAACACATACCAAAGAGTTATAGTGATCAAAGAATGAAAAGGAAAGACCAGGAAATTTTTGTGCAAAGAGGATCAGTTTTTCTGGTGAAAATGGGTCAGTATTTATAGACAGCTCGAGGAGGGAGGGACGGTCCCTTAAAGTTTGCACGGTCCCTTATCAATAAGGGACCGTCACCTATTTAAGGGACTTTCCCAACAGTTTTTTTCCTTTAGTGGTGAAATGTTACCTTGTGAAATTTTATCTGATTTGGGTGGGAAATGAGGCCATTTGGATAGTTTGAAATTTAAATTTCAAATTTATTTTTCTTATTAAAATATTTCTTTATAAATACAAAAATAATTTGTCTAGTTTATTTTTGTAAAAATGTTTTGTGACATTTATAAAATGTAAGGATTAAGGACAAAAAGATTTTCTTTGATCACTTAACAAAGTTGGTAAAGTGTTTGTTCATACCTGAAGTGATGTCGAGAGACCTTGATGTGTGAACGAGTAACTTGTGCACTTTACGTTATGTGTTACAAGTTACGTGTTTGTTATCATTAAAACATGAAGACACTGTATAGATTAAACGTCGTAACGTTTGCACTAACAGATTCATTGCTAGATACATAGAAATTTTCATAACTCTGCTTCAACAATGTCTTCTGAGTTTTCTTGGTAGCATCATTACCATCAAATACTTGACAGATCTCTTCAAACAATTGCTTAGCAGTTGTGTACTTGCTAAAAGCAATGATCTGATCCTTGGGAAGAGTCATTAGAAGCAAGCTTCTAGCCTTCAAGTCATTCTTCTTCTGTAGTCTTTCTTCATTTGTAACTGGACCAGAATTTAGCGTCTGAACCACCTTGCCATCAACTGTTGCAGAAGAAGTACTAGGCTTGAATGAATCACCAATCATGATGACTTCCCGCAGAGCATAGTCTTGTACAAGAAAGTACTGCTCAATCATAATTCTCCACATCTCAAACTCATTGAGCTTGAGCTTTGGAAGCCTCGCTGCAACATTGGATTGATTGATTTCCATCTCCATTGGATTTGTTGAAGTTAGTGAATTGTCTCTTAGGATCTTCTAATTCAAAGTATCAGAACCTGGCTCTGATACCACTTGATGAGGATCTAAACACACACCTTGTGTTAGATAGATACTTTGAGTAATGCTAACAAGCACGCGGAATTTACTTGTTAACACTTAGAAGATTGATTGTATAATGTATTGTGAGTGAGAACAGTGGTAAGTAATGAACACAAAGGTTTAAACAAACTTGCAGCTTCAATATTATTAATAATAATACGAGTGATCTTAGTTATCACTAGGGTTACACCTTGAAGCTTTTACAATTGATACNAGAAGCAAGCTTCTAGCCTTCAAGTCATTCTTCTTCTGTAGTCTTTCTTCATTTGTAACTGGACCAGAATTTAGCGTCTGAACCACCTTGCCATCAACTGTTGCAGAAGAAGTACTAGGCTTGAATGAATCACCAATCATGATGACTTCCCGCAGAGCATAGTCTTGTACAAGAAAGTACTGCTCAATCATAATTCTCCACATCTCAAACTCATTGAGCTTGAGCTTTGGAAGCCTCGCTGCAACATTGGATTGATTGATTTCCATCTCCATTGGATTTGTTGAAGTTAGTGAATTGTCTCTTAGGATCTTCTAATTCAAAGTATCAGAACCTGGCTCTGATACCACTTGATGAGGATCTAAACACACACCTTGTGTTAGATAGATACTTTGAGTAATGCTAACAAGCACGCGGAATTTACTTGTTAACACTTAGAAGATTGATTGTATAATGTATTGTGAGTGAGAACAGTGGTAAGTAATGAACACAAAGGTTTAAACAAACTTGCAGCTTCAATATTATTAATAATAATACGAGTGATCTTAGTTATCACTAGGGTTACACCTTGAAGCTTTTACAATTGATACGTATATCTAACCTTAACCTAGGACCTCCTTTTATAGGACAAGGAGTCCTTTACAAGATAAGTATAAGTCTAACCGAATAAGATATTTACAAGATCTTTTCTATACTTATCAAATACAAAAACAGTTATCTAATTAGCAGTGGAAAGTATATGCACTAGCAGTGGTAATGGAGTTTCCACTGCTAGTGTATTCTGCAGCAGTGGTCTTCTTTCATGCTTGATAGTGGTAACTGTTAGTATTATTCCCAACAGAAAGTAAGTTAGGTAAACCCCATAAGCTAGAAAGATATTCTTTAGGAATATTATTTTTGAACTTTAGGCATTAAAAGGTTAAACTTAGGATATTACCCTTTAGGTGACTAGTAAGTGCTAATAAAGTGGGCTCCGACAAATAAAATCTACTCTCTATACCTACCTTTTTCCTATAAAAACTTCCTCCCTTTCATACCCGGCAATCTGCCTGAAACCCCTATCTTTCCCAACCACATATGGCATAAATAGTGATACTTGTTAAACTTTTAGTTATGACAAGCTATTTATGATCTTATGCGGTTGTGATTTTATTCCTTACTATTTCATGACATTATATGTCATACAACCCTCTTCGTATTTTAAAACCCTAAAAACCCTTAAATCACTTCCTCTAATGATGAGAATCTCTATTCTACATCATAACGATCCGAATTCATTCTGAATTCAGTAAACTATCCTCCATCTCTAATTCCTATCTTTCCGAAATCTTTTAGTCTCTCCTAGTTAGAGAATCTTCCCCTAACTATTCCCGTATGCAAGTATATGATAGTCATATATAAGCATATTCCCATCCTTCCCTCTTTACTTCCTTAGATTACTATGATTCCCGAAATAGTTTCCCCTCTTAGTAAAACCCGAATTTCACTCTCTAGGATTCCCGTATTTGGGGTTAGAAATGATTTTAGGATATCTTTAGAAAAACGTAAGATTAGATATAGGATACTCTGAATCACTAAGATAGGCCATCTCTAAGAAATTATTGAGGAAATAGAAACTAAGAATAGAAACTTATGCCTCGATAGGTAAGAAAGACATTACAAATATAACTTATATTAGGATTCTACTTAATGAATATCGAGGACATTAGAGTTAGTCATAGATTAGATATAAGAAGTCTTTTAAACTTAAGAATAACAAAGGATTAGACTAGTAAACTACTAACTTAGAACCTTAAGCTTTTAGTACTTAGTCTAGTAGCGAGATATGAGTACTAGTCAAATTTTCACCTTATAAGAACAAGCCGTTTTGAGGTTATAGTCTCATAAGTTACCTATCCCGTATTAAGATTTCCCACATGTTTTTGAGGATTTAGAAATTCATAGGAATATTACATCATTAGGATATCCCGGACCTACCCTAAATTTTATAACCCAGGCTTAGAATTCGAGGTTACTAGTTATAACTAGGAATAAGACATTTGAGGATTTTAGATTACATCTTAGGATTTAACGTTTCTTAGGTTACACATTAGGAATTCTACTTGGAAGATACTATGGATGTTACTTTACCTAGTTTCAAGTATCTAGGACATAAGATAGACAACTTAGGTCAAAAGACTAAACAAGGAACTTTACCTAAGAATAATAATACATCTAATAAACCCCTAGATAAGGAATCACCTAGCCCTTCTCCCCTTTTAGGACCCTCTTCACCAGTTAGGTCAAACATACCACCCCTAGATTTTAAGGCTATCTATAGAAAACTAGATGACTCAAAACCTTTAGGAGGGAAACAAACTTCAAAGAAATCTAGTAAATTTTATTCCCATTAGGATACCATCTTTTCAGGTATCTTATACTCTCACTCTCCCGTTTAATCCTATACTCCCGTTTCTTCCCACTCTACCGTTTAATCCCACTCTTTCGTTATTTCCTACTCCTCCGTACTTTCCTATTTCATCCCTTGCCTTCCTTCTTTCATTTTCACTCCTTCCTACAAAATCCATCCTTCCACTTCCTCCTATCATTTTGTTTCATTCCATCGTCATTTTTCACTCTATTTTACCCTACTCTATACTCTCTCCCTACCTCATCCTACAATGTTCTAAGAGTTAGAACTTGTACTTCTCGTCATTTCACAAGATTCTATTAGTTAGATCTTGTAAGAATATCTATGTCGAACTTTAATCCTCATTATGTTCGACTATGATATTATACCATTTTGCCTTGCAAAAATTGCAAGAATGAGATCGTCGACGTCCGTTACTCTAGTCATAACATGGGATGCAATCAGACAACTAGTTGCTAATAGGTTGACTGTAGAACTAGAAAGCCCGAGCTACCAATATGGCTAAAACATCGATAAAACTCCCTAGCCAGTGGGCCTCTAACCCACAGGTTAAAACAAACATTGTACATTCCGCAATGTTTTCCCAACTTCATGGGTCAATCCCATCAAGTTTCCTAAACTCCTCTTTTCCCAAAACATTCCCGTACCACATTTCCTTAAGTGTGGTAAACTCTCTCCATTTTCCGCCAATACTACTTAAGGATGATTTATGATTATCCTATTAAAATGAACTAGGACGCTTTTACATTTTAATGAGAAAGTTATAAATCAAACGGATCATTAATTTATAAGCTCTTGCTTACAAGAATTGTGACGCCTTTACTTGTGAGTAATGAGATATAAATGAATGAATCTAAGTATCTGGCACATGTATAAACACCTCTTAATCCGTTTGTATAATTCCTTTCTTTCTCTATCACCTCTCCTTTCTCGAATCATCAACTCGTTCTTCTTTTACCCCTACGTTCAACTAAATCTCGGGACGAGATTTCTTCTTAGGGGGTAAGACTGTAACTACCCATAAAATCTCACCACTATCATTCCCATTACAAATACCTATATCAGGTATTTCACAGGTAAATTTTTGTTTTCTATATGCATTCACTACTTTCATGACTCTCTAGACCTGCTCACGTATCTACACAAGCCAAATATCTCTACACTCACATCCTATAAACTCCTGGTATGTCAAGCATAAGATCACAACACTACCACAATAATTAATCTATCAATCTAACACACTAAATCTATCACAATACCACAATAAACCCTAATTACGCCTATGTGTTTACAAAACCCTAATTGCTTATCTAAACTAGTTTGAAAGTGTTCAAGGCTTATGTATGATTTACCCTAGAAAAAATAGGATATCTTAGCACCCTTAGACCCTAACAACCTCTTAGAGCTTAGGTACAAGTCTCTTAAGCACAAAACCGTAACTAGGTCATAACCTCCCAGAACTAGGTCTAAACTACCCCAAATCTTTACCATAAGCTACCACCACTTAGTATAAGCTTCTTAGGACTTAACCTTAGTCACAAAACACTCATAGGACCCTAATATAGGCACTAAACCCTAAGCTAAACCCTAATCTCTCACTAAGCAAAATTAGGTCATAACTAAACGTAACTTAACCCTAATCCTAAAACTAAGTACCTTAAGCACCTCAAACACCTCAAGCACCTAGCCTAGCACCTTAGTCACCCTAATCACACACCCTAGCACCTCCCAAGCTAGCACACAAGGTGGTGGATCACCACCTTCACCCCGCGGCTCCATCACCACCACAAACACCCTACACCGCCCTATAGCCCCTCCTAGTCACCATATAGCTCCTCCTAGTCATCTAGTAGCCACCCTTAGTCAGCCCCCCCCCCCTCCTCGACACCACACCACCACCCTTTGCCACCTTAACCCTTCGCGACCCTATAAATACCCACGCATCCCATTTCCTTCAAACCATCCCATTCTCCCTTCTCCACCTCAAACATTCTGTACCTAGTAGTAGTATACGAGCCATAGAAGCCCTAGGAGTCGAAAGAATCAAGTCCTAAGCCCTTTTCGAGTTCATTTTCCACCGAGAAACACTAAACTCTCGCTAAACCCTAGTTTTTTAGGTAAAGGGGAGTAATCATGCACCCTGGTAAAATATTATTAACCAAAAACATTTAAGTACAAAGGGCGAGGGTGAGTTCCCTCGCCTCAGTCCCTTAGGACACTTACAGACACTCATATAAGCGTGACAAACCACACTTATAACAAACATTGAACATCAAACTACGACGACTATAAAAAAACAAATTAAATGCTATTCAAGTAGACAAATACTTGAATCTTCNAGTATATGTAGAGATGAATTAAACCGACCTATGTAGGTCAGATATAGGGTGCGATTAAAAAACCAAAGGGCGAATGAAAACCCTAAAGAACGATTTAGGGTTAAAAATCACAACTTTTAGGGAAGATTTCAGGAAAAAACAAAGCACACCTCTATCCAGAAATCAACAACACATCAAACCCGATTGCATATCCTTCAAAATAGAATGATAGAGAGGCGGATTGATGGTTGTTTTTTGATCAGAATGGTAGGGAAAGAGGCGGCTGAAATCACCCCTATAGGGGAGAGAAACGTAGGGTTTTTTTTTAGTGCTAAACCCTAGTTTTCAATCACGTAAGCTCTAAACTAGTTCTAATAACTTTAATACAGTCCTAGGATCAGTGTTGCAAAAATCGGCCTACAAGGCCTTGTAATCGGCGATTAATCGCTGAACGGCCCTGGAACTTGGAGTAAATTACAAGGAAATTGGCCGATTAATCGGCCTTAGACCTTGGAATCGGCGATTAATCGGCCAAAAATCGCTACACGGCCCTCGACCGCCTCGGGACCGATTTACGATTTTTGCAACATTGCCTAGGATAGTTATAGGTTTCCTTAGATCACCTAGGAACCCTTTCTTAAACCTTGATCATTTTCATTTGCTAGTTTACATTTTAAAACCATAATTTATGTCGAATTACTAAATATACGCTATAAGCCCTTACCATAAGCTATAAGCTAGTTTAGGCAACTTAGATAAGCTAATATTAGTTAACCATAAGCTAGGAAACCTTTTTGTTTTATAGAAATATAGTTTGCATGGAATTAGGACTAGTTTTGTAAAGTTTTCCATGCATAGGGGTATATATGGTAACTTTCTGAAAATATTAAGTCTAGGGACTATTTTTGACATTTCTTAGAAGTATTAATTATAAGTACCCTTTTTGCAAAGTTATATAACCTTAGGATAAAAAGTAAAATAGTTTAAACTTATAAGGACTAGTTTTGCAAATGTTATAAAGTTAAGGGTATAAATTGTAAATTCTGAAAACTTATAAGTCCAAGGGTCATTTCTGTCATTTTCCTAAAATATATAAGTATTAGAATCAAACCAACATTTGATGTTTTAGAAAAAACACCAAAACATTTTATAAGGAAACGATTTTCACATTTACCTACCATTACTTTATACAAAAGATGTTCACCTCTAACTGTATTAAGAAAAACACTAAGGCTTGGTATCTTGTAGTTTATAGATTTGTTGATAGTTTGGACTTTTAGCCATTGTATTTTAAAGTTTCCAAAATTGATAGTTTTAGTAAAAAAAAAAAAAAAAAAAAAAAAAAAAAAAAAAAAAAAAAAAAGTTCAATGTGAAATAAGAAATACATAAACATGCTATTCTCATTGTATCTAACATTTGATAAGGATATCTAACATTTATGTACTATTATTTTTTATTTTTTATTTTTGTGTATTTTTTGTTAATGAAATTTTAGTTTTAGTTAAATATGTTGTTTTATTTAAATAATAATAATAATAATAATAATAATAATAATAATAATAATAATAATAATAATAATAATAATAATAATAATAATAATAATAATAATAATAATAATAATAATAATAATAATAATAATAATAAAGCCTCTGGGGTCCAAGGTGTACCATGGCACCAGATTGTGGTGTTATTTAAGGAGGGGTGCTTTTGGTGTTTTAGTTGATTCAGGTGTTATGGGAAAAAGGTACCGGTGTGGCAGCACTTTTCCACGACACCAACTGTACCCCATGTTCTTAAAACATGCGGAGATTAGTTACAGGCAAAGAGTAAAAACTGGTTTAAAATCTGTGACAAAACAAAAATCAAGTTTTTTTTTTTTGGGTAAAAGGGATTTTTCACCTTGGTAAAATGCATTACACCAAAAAACATTGAAGTACAAAGGATGAGGGTGACTTCCCTCATCTCAGTCTCTTAGGACACTTACAGACTCTCATATAAGAATGACAACCATTCCTATAACTTAACAAACTGAAACAACCAATAACCACATATAAGAGTGACAAACCACTCTTATAACTAATAATAGAACATAAAGCTACAACGACTATAAAAAGATAACAAATTAAACGTAGTCAAGTATGACACTTGATTCTTCAAAAGTCGTCATAGAATTCCATAACATACCACGAAGCAACCTTAACCATAGGAGTAATAACCACAAACAGCACCATCCTCACCAAAAGACTACTCCAAACCCACATTGATCCAGGAAAGATCAACCTACCAACAACATCCAACCGTGCATACCAACACTACGACTTGATCATATACCGCATCTGCTAACCGTTTCCAATGATTGAAGACTCAAGCTAAGAATGTAACCCAATGTATATCGATAGTCATAGACGAATAATAGGGTATCAAACCCTAACTTACAATAATAACGATTCACAAGTCTCCCCAAAACAGATTTTTAACATACATAGCCTAAACCAAATCTGAGAAACATATCATGCAGCATTTTTGAACAAGAACCCTCAAACTTGACTTACATTTCAGTCCAAACAAACATCCAAACGCAGCCACATTCAGCAAATAACGAATCGACAGAAGAATAGCACAATAGCAGCTCATGAGTCGCCTACTAACATGCGTACATCATCATGTACCCAACCACATAATAACAATACCACCTCACATGAAGATATGGCACCTTGAAATCTGCATATACCAACATACATACAAATCCGCAGCACACCTTACAACATGCGATCATCAAAACCACCACAGAACCACTATGGCATATCGTTCACTTATCAGCAGCCTCTAAAAAAGAGGATAGATGAAATCTAAAACAATCAAGAAATACCATAGACGAAAAATAGGGTTGTATCAAACCCTAACTTACACAATACCACATCGCGATCCCGCAAAAGCAAACTAAGAACAGTCGCATCAAGGATCAAGTAAAACACAAACTAGGGTTTTTGAAACCCTAACATCCATTTCAGCAGACAATAGGAGTACCGAACCCCTAACATCCATCAACATAACTTACAACTCTCTCAAAAACAAACAAATAAATATCTTATATCTGATATAGAACTAGCAGTCAACAAACAAACCCTAATAAGGGTTAACTTTCAAAATCACACCACCTCGAATAAAGAATAAAAATGAAACCACAAAACTAGGGTTTCATTCAAGCGTTGAGGCACCAGCGTATAACACCAGATCGAATAATATAAACCTCAAAAGGTTTTTAATTGAACGAGCAGATCCAGGAGAAGAACACCATATCCTACCTAGTAATAAAATCATTTTAATATCACAAGGATACTTAAAACCGACATAGGAACACTATGTACCAGAATACAATCATAAATAGACATTAAAATCGAAACCCTAAATAAACCGATCAAAGAACCAATAGAGTTAGGGTTTCGGCCAAAATAAGTGCAAGGAGAAATCCGATCAGATAGATAGTGAAAAAACGTTACCAACCACCCTCAAAAGAATATCAATATCCTAATCGTATTTGCATACCCTTTAAAGAAAGATAGAGATGACGAATTAGGTATTAATTTTGGCCGGAAAAGGTAGGAGGGTGGCGGCTGGATTTCTCCAGAAGGGAGAGAGAATTTTAGGGTTTTTGTTAGGGCAACAAAAATCAAGTTGGTATAGACTATCGTATGATTTTTGTCTAGACCAGCTAAAACTAAACTTTTTTTTTTATTTTTATTTTTATTTTTTTATTTTTTTTTGTCTCTTATGTATTATTTTGTTCAAAATTTTATAGGTGTAAGCTACATGATTTCTTTTAATGGAGTTGCCACACACGGGACTCTAACGATTAGATTTATTGGAAGTTAATGACCATGACCGGGTGTAATAACGACTAACATCACTATTCATAATTCAGCGTCACATCAGTTTTTCACTTCATCACTTACATCACTACCAAACACATGTTAAAGACCGCTAACTTCACCAACCAAACGTACCCCACATAATCACGAATATACTTCACAATATATTCACACACACAAAATTAATCTTTTTTGCTTCCATAACTCGGCAGTCTGCACCACACCAAGTTCTCAAAAAAAAGGGAGAAGACATCGAGTGGAAGGTGGAGTAATGAGGCTTCACGCGTAAAGGAAAGGAGAGGAGGGGGAGAGGGGGAACACATCCTTCTTTCCCTTGTTACACCAGGTCTAATATTTACTTAAAATACAAGCATTCAATGTATAATGTTCAATTCTTTTAATACATGAAGTTCCAATTTTTGAAATGTTAAATATGAAATTGCCTCTATCTTAAAAAGAAAAGAAAAAAAAATATATATATATATATAGAAAAAACATACGGACTACCATCCGCACCTATCTTTTATTTATAAGTTATGTTTTGTTTTTATTTCATTTTGTTTTCGATAGTTTAAGATTGAGTCTAGTCTTGGCTTGGC
>LBNU01016297.1:47092-64354 GCA_014162995.1 Artemisia annua | reverse complement strand
AGTTACACAATGGTCTCTTTGGTATTTCTCAAACATTGTGAGAAAACTATCTCATAACTATGAACTCACCAACTCTTTTGAACGCTATGTCGACTTTCTCTGATTATTACATCTCTTCTTCGATGATGAGTGTGAACATTCATTCAATACTCTTGGAACACTTACGATACCTCATAATACACCGCTTGGTAACTCATCAGTTAAGTATGAGTGTCGTGTTGGGAATTCTTAAGTAGGATGATTTGGAATATCCTTATTTAAATGAATTGGGACGCCTTTTTATTTAAATAAAGATATTGTGAATCGCCGAACCATAAGTTTATATTCCTTTATTTACATTGTTTGGGACGCCTCTCTATGTAAATAATGGATTATAAATAAGTGGGCTTATCTGTATCCGATATGACATAAGCATGAAGTGGAACTCGAGGATCACCAATATCCCACCACTTAACAAAAATCTTAAGATCTCATCTGAACTACCTGAGTTCATTCTTAAGCTATCACTTTTGCCGTTACAAATCTTTATAATCACGAGCTATTTATTGCGTTAACAGACTTGTTACACTTTTGACTTGGTTCAATCTCGAATTAACAGACTAAGTACGATATTCTTTATACTTATTTGGGTACGTAAGATTCCTACTTTACTTAGGTATGTGGACACCTACACATAAATTTTCCCACGATCTCCTCTCACTTGTTGGCTCATGTTGTGGGAACAGTGCCTCTTGAAATATCCTTAAATCTAAGGTAAGTTACCACTGGTTGAGAATTACCACCATTAAGGGGATTTTTACCCTTATAATCTTTGGCCATATGGTCTACCTTCTGGCAACTTCTGCACCTAGCAGTGAAAGAACAAATATGATGCAACTTGCATCGATGACATAATGGTTTATTCTTGACATAACCGCTTCTTTCGGTTGAGGTAACGACATCATAGGTTCTGGCATTCTCTTGCCTTCTGTTTTGCTATTGTGGGTCCTTGAGCAGACTAAGCTCGCACAACTTGATCCACTGGATTACGAGACATCTGGCTTGTTACATAGTGTGAATAGATCAAACGAAGTTACGTTTCCTTGAATACTGAGTGGAAGTTCTCAGATGAACTTTTCCCATAACTTCTTATTGGTTGAGACCATCATTGGGCACACTACTGCCATTTCTTGAAAGTTAAGAATATAAGTTGTGATATCAACATCACTGATAACAAGAAAACTTCACCTTTATTTCTTGCACCTCATTTCGATTGCAAAAATTCTTGATTTGTAATTTCTTTAACTTAGTCCAAGCGATCTTGTAAGCACTCTCAATACCAATAGATTGAGCAACAGCATTCCACCATGCCAAAGCATCGTCCAGAAGTATGCTTGTGGCATGTTTGACTTTGCAGTCTTTAGCACATCTGCTAATTAGAAACACTGACTCGGTACTCTCAAACTAACAAGCCAAACCAACCGCTCATTTAGTGCTTTTGAAATTTCTGAGCTTGCCGCTCATGAAATCCTTATAAAGCAACCTTTAACTATTGGTAAAACATTCACTCCTGTGGCTCCTTCATCTGGCCCCGAATATTTAGTCCTCTAGCGCCTTCCGCTGGCCTTGCCTTGCCATATCTGGCCCTCCAGGCCCTACAACATTTAGCCGCCAGTTGAATCATAATATTAATCAGAGCACTGTTGCTCACCCATTAAAACTTTAAAAGGGTCCTAATTTCACCTGGGAGCATGAGATTAGAATTCATCACAAATACCTATACCTTTACCCAGACATCTCAACATCAGACTATTCAAGACCCTGATTTGGATTGGTCCGGTGGCTAGCAGACTTGAGCTATCACCTGAACTTAGCAGTATACAAAACGTCTTTAAGTTGTGCAATCAGAAGAAGTGTCATACTGACAAGACACTTACTATTCCTCTGGAAAAGATCTAGATTAACGAAGAACCTATCAAGATCATGGACCGTGAGGTCAAACGACTTAAGTAAAGTCGCATTCCTATTATCAAATTTCTTTGGAACTCTAGCAAGGACTCGAATTGAAATGGGAGCGTGAAGACCAGATGTGTCACAAGTACTTCCATCTTTTCTCAAACACACCGTCAGTAGATAACACTCACTGAACTTCAGGATGAAGTTCCCTTACATATGTACCCCCACCTCTTCTCGGGCACATCATCAACTCATAACACAAACTAAATCATGAGGACATGATTCCCGTAACTGGTGGAGGCTGTAGCAACCCGTAAATTTTCATAAGGCAAAATGACTATTTTACCCTTTGACTTTGACTTTTGACTATTTGACTTTTACCGTGACGTAAAAGCAATTATTGTAACCGGTAGTTAACCGGTAAATTTTTTCAATTTAAATAATTCAATCTACTTTGAATTATTACTCTTGGAACATTTTCATTCACCTTTGTCCATTCAACGAGACGATATCTTGCAAAATGTAAAAATCGCACACAACGCGTACCAACACAAGACTAGGATGAGTCTATATGTTGAAAATATTCAAATCTCGCCAATNAGCAGCCAATAAGGTTGCATAAAACTCTAGTTGTAGGATTGCTGACATGGACAAATAGTCAGTTATTATGGTTAGACGTTTATATGGTTGAAAGGCAGTCAAATGACAGTTATTTGTAAAGAGTTGTGTCTTATAATCTGGACCATCACAACTTTTGCTGTCATGCCTATTCATTCCCTATATATACTATGTATTTGATAGTTATCTTTAAGCAATAATACAGTTAAATTCGTGTACTTTATTCCCTCCAAATTCTATATTTCTGTTTATCCTTGCATACAAATATTTCTGCATATTTACTTTCTCATCAATTCACAAACTGTCTCAACTATGGTAAACCAAAACTCTCATATTGAGAAGGTTCAGGCCTAAAACACAAAGGCCTAACCAAAACAACAGCAAAGGATAGCTAAATGTCCCAATTTTAAATCCGTTTACACAAAAAGATGATTTGTTTCAAGGTTGTGTCTGCGTTTCCGATGTAAAGGTGGAAATTTGACCCATCTATTTGAAAATGGGCCAATGTGGGTATTATTTTATTGATGACATGTTAAGCAGTTTACAAGTTTCCCAATTCATAATCAAGTGTTTACAATCCCCTAATAAAAACTCAGATTGTTACTTCCATAATTACTTCTGCAATCATATCTGAGACAACTAAATTATAGAACTTTAAAAATTGGACCCCACCCATTTTGACCTATCTAAATTATCTAAGACAACAAAGAACAGCAAGATATATATTAAGTTAGCCATGAAGTTACAAACTTACAATGTTATAATAAATAAAAAGGAATTAATATCTGAGATGAGGAAGACTACCTTTTGAATGACCAAATGAAGAGACTCCAGATTTGGAGAACATTTGAGAAGCTGGATGAGTACTTTCAAGGTGAAGGCATCAATTGTTGTTGTTACCTCCAATGTCTTCAGATTAGGAAAAGACGCAGGGAATTTTTCTTCCTCATCACATGCAGCATCAATGCACTATCATTATGACAGCAAGCAAAAATTTGTAATAAATATTCATAATAAAAACTGAGCTTGGAAATACCATAGATGTAGGTAGTCAAATAATATAGCTTGAATGAAAATTAACGGTTTGCAACCAAAAGAAAAAAATAAATCAAAATAAACCCCAAAGAGAAGCTACTGGTCATTTGTATTTCATGCTCCAGGTCTCTTTGGACTTTACTCTTTAGTGCCCAACTGAAATGTAAAGATCATGCTAGAATCTTCAGCATAACTATCTTCAAGTATAATATTATTATCTAGATACTAAATTACGAGTAAAAAATATGCATCTCACAAGTTCAGAAGACAAGACGGAGACTGATGAATCAAAATAGATTATGTATCATGTACATAATAAATGGCATAACAGAGGTGAACTGAAGTTAGTAAGGTTGATTTGAAAAGGATAAAAGGAAATTTTTAGTTCACCCATCAAGTTTTTAAAAAAATACACAAAATGGCACCCTCTTTTACACCTAATATCACCCAAGCCTTCGTGATTCCCATAAAAGAATAGCCCATGCATCATTTTAATAACTGCAATATTTCCCCTTTTGCCAAAGTTAGAGCTACATATTACTGCAAAAAAATCATCATTAATGGATGCTAAAAATTGTCCACCAAAGATTCTCATGTTTAATAGTTAGTATAGAGTATTATAAACAACTGGTCCCTAGTGACACTTTTTTGAAATATGTCAAACTCAAGCATGGAGAATAGAAATATTGTTAAAACTTAAAGCAATGCTGAATTTAAAGTCTTCTGCTGAAAAGCAGGTGCTGTAGACTACACAGGATAACTCATGTATTGATAGAATTAACAATTGCTAATACAAAACAATGATTTTCATAACTGGATCGAAAGTTAAAGGCATTACTGAGATATTGATTTATACCCTGCGACGAATGTTCTAATTATAATATCAGCAGAATACTTGTTTAACAGAATTGAAGATCATGCATAAAGAGACTAAGAACTACCTGAATGAAATAAAGATTGATTTATAAAGATTCCACGTGAGACATGCCAGCTAAGGTCTCACATATATTGTCCCCTCTTTGATACGATATCTTCTGCTGGATCTTGTCTTCAGGGAGAATCACAGCTTTCTTCAAGTTATCTAAGCTATTAAGACATAAAGGACCTGTAGGGCCAACATACTCTAACAACATGAGTTCTGGGCAATCAATCTCAATGTCACTGCAATATTTCGTTAATCCATATATATTCTTCTTCCGGTTATGAAGTATCAGAGTCTTGAGCTTCGGAGAGGAAATCCGAAAAGGAACATTGATTAGTATTCTAGAACATTCTATCAAACTTAACTCCTCGAGTAACGGACACATTCTGATAAACTGGTCTGGTAAATCAGACTTATACCATTGAATACGGTTTAGCTCAAGAACCTTAAGTGCCCGAAACCATGTACAATCACGCATATGCAAAGTAAAGTCATACAAACACAACCGGAATACCTCCAATGAATCACAACTTATCAAACAAACAGGCATGGTAATGTCACAGCAAAAGATCAAGTCAAGTTTCTTGACTTTGCGCATACTGGCGGCTTCAATCCACTTCTCTACAATCCGCATATTGCAGTAACCAGCACATCAAGGAAAACTATCCAAATCAACGGTTTTGTTAGCTAAAGCCCAAGAAACAAACTTTTCGAAATTGTTCTTTTTGAAGTTTGTTAAGGGATTCACTACTCGAAAACAATCTATGTCTAGGTATGGAAAATAGGGAATTGAAGTCCACAAGTACCTCCATCGTGACGATATAATGCTGGTTCGAACAACTTCTTCCGTATTTGGAAGAACTTGCAGGATCAACTGAAGAATGGGGTCGAGCATGTTACTAATGAAATCGACATCATTTTCGAGGTTTGAAGGGTTAGCTCGCTTGGATTTGTTCATGATTGTGTTAGTTTGATGAGCAAAACCCCAGAAACTATGGAAAGAAATAAACAGACATTTAATCAAACATTTGATGGGCAACAAAGAGAGTCCAAAATACTACTGATCTTATCTTCTTTTAATCATATCACAAAGATTTCATCAGGGTTTACCATTTTATTGCGGATCCGGGTTATGGATACAATTTATATATGAGTCAGGTAAAATGGAAAGTAATGGTCCATATGAAGGTTAACAACAAAGTAGGAGATTAACTGATGAGTAATATGGGTTCAACACCGGATCTTTTGATGATTTAACTGGTTATAAGGGGTCAAAACTATTGATAACTAGAGAGAAAACGAGATGGAGGGAAAAACTGTTATGAATTTCATCAACTGAAAATGGTACAAATGAGGGTTTATATACAAGTTAAAAGTCAAAGTCAAACTACTACTAATGCTACAATTACAAGAGAGAATACAAGCTAAGTAGTTAACTAACTATTACAATCTACATCTGTTGCATCACTTTACAATCTCTTAAAGTCTTCAAGTGGTTGACTTTATGCTATGCTTCCTCTGTTCCATTCAGCTGAATAGTAGCTTGAGCTTGAGCTGAAGCTTTTGCTGCTATATCCCCTTACTCCCCCCCCCCACCCCCCACAAGTTGGCATTGTGAAAGGATCACAAATGCCAAAGTTGGCTAAGCAATTGTAGTGCAGTGCCTTTGGAATACCTTTTGTCAACACATCAGCAGCTTGTAATCTAGTAGGCACAAAAGTAGGGAGAACTTGGTTGCTTTTGATCTTATCTCTGACAAAATGGCAGTCTGTCTCAATATGCTTGGTCCTTGCATGATGTATAGAGTTAGAAGCAAGTGCTATGGTTGATGTATCTTCACATTAAATAGGGATTGGGTTTGGGACTTGCAAGTTGAGATCTTTGAAGAGACATTGTAGCCATGTAAGTTCAAAAGTACAATCTGCAAGTGCTCTATATTCAGCCTCAGTAGAGCTTCTAGACACAACTGTTTGCTCCTTGGACATCCAGGATATGAGACAAGGGCCAAGGAAGACTGCATAACATGTAACTGACCTCCTAGACACAGGACATGAGGCCCAATCACTATCACAGTAGGCTGTAAGCTTAAGCTTGTTGGTGGTTGGAAAGTGAAGACCTTGACCGGGACAAAGCTTGATATATCTTAGCACTCACAGTAAGACCTCATATGAAGAGTTCTAGGAGCTTGTGAAAACTTGCTAAGTAGTTGTGCAGCAAAAGAGATATTTGGCCTAGTGATAGTGAGATAAATGAGTTTACCAACTAGGGTTCTGTAAAGAGAAGGATCATGTAATGGTTCACCATTTGTGAGGTTAAGGTTGATTATGAGATCAATGGGTGTAGTGATGAGTTTGTCATTGAGAACATTGGCACATTTAAGAAGTTCAAGAGCATATTTTCTCTCAGACATAACCATTCCATGTGAATATTTGGGAATCTCAATCCCCAAATAATAGTGAAGTGATCCAAGATCCTTGATATTGAATTGATGAAGTAATTGGTGTTTGATGTTGGTGAGTGTAGGATAATGATCTCCAGCCAGGCAGCCACTATAATGTCATCAACATAAACAAGGAGGGCTGTAGAATGTGAATAGAGTGATGTGTCTGCATAGCTTTGTTGGAAACCAAGAGTGAGAAGAAAAGTGGTGAGTTTGGTAAACCATTGCCTATTTACCTGTTTGAGACCATAGAGGGATTTGGTGAGTTTGCAAACTGTGTTGGGTGGGAGGTTTGGGTGTGAGTAGCCTTGAGGAAGAGTCATGTAGACCTCTTCATTAAGATCTCCATGGAGAAAAGCATTGTTGATGTCTAGCTGCTCAATAAACCAATTGTGGTGAACTGCTATGGCAAGTAGATCTCTGACACTTACCATTTTGGCCACTGGAGCAAAGGTTTCCTTGTAATCAATGTCTTCTTTTTGAGTAAAACCTTTACCTACCAACCATGCTTTGAATCTTTCAATGGTGTCATCTGCATGAAACTTAATTCTGTAGACCCATTTGCATCCAAATGGGAGTTTTGCTAGGAGGAAGAAGAGTGAGCTCCCATGTGTGGTTGGATTCCAGTGCTTGCAGCTCCTTTTGCATTGCTTCCACCCATCTTGGGCCTTTAGATGCTTGGGCACAGGTTTGTAGCTCAACAGATATACTAAGAGTATGAATGAAATGTCTTTGTGATGGTGTTTGGATGTTATAAACTTATAATAGTTACTGTAGTTTTGATAGTAATATTTGTGTATGCTGGGAATGAGTGATTTAGCAGATCTATCCTTTTTGGGTTGATAATGATGATCAGAAAGTGATTGTAGTTTTGATGAATTTTGATGAGTTTGGTGATGAGTTGTGACGGTTATGGTGATTTGTGGTGGTGGTCAAAGTTAGTTACGGTGGTCAAAGTTTGTTATTTGATCAGAAGCGGTTATTAGTGGTGGTTTTGTCACCGAATAGCAGGTATTGCTTTGATACCATATTGATAACTAGAGAGAAAATGAGATGGAGGGAAAAACTGTTATGAATTTCATTAACTGAAAATGGTACAAATGAAGGTTTATATACAGGTTAAAAGTCAAAGTCAAACAACTACTAATTCTACAATTACAAGAGATAATACAAGCTAAGTAGTTAAGTAACTATTACAATCTACATCTGTTACATCACTTTACAATCTCTTAAAGTCTTCAAGTGAAGGTGTAACTTGTGAGGCTGTTGTGACTTGCACACAGTCTTAAAGTGGTTGACTTTATGCTCTGCTTCCTCTGTCCCATTTGGTTGTGTAGTAGCTTAAGCTTGAGTTGAAGCTTTTGCTGTTGTATCTCCTTTAAAAACGTATTTTCGTGACTCAAAGGATACGTGATTTAAGTGCCAAAATGAACCCATCTCAACACGTCTGTTGGAAAGATTAATCCACAAATCTTTGTTACTTATCAGTTATTTTAAAAGTCCATCTGTTTTCCTGGTTTGGGCCACAGGCCAACAAACCCAATAAAGGAAACGATTATTTAGGATTGTAACGTTTAGGTTTTTAGTTTGTATCGTTTACTTTTTATTGAAACAGTATGCCTCTTCATGAAAGCATCGTTTTAGTTTGTATAAATAGGTTAGGAATTCTGTAAACACTTCAACCCATTCGATTTATTAATATCAGTTTATAAGGGTTCAAAACCCCATCTTCCTTGTTTCTTTATTATCGATTCTTGATTGATGTTTGCATGAAGTTTGTTTGATCGTATAAGATCCCGGAGAGTAACAAGACCTGTGAAATCGATTACATAATTATTAACAGTGGCATCAGAGCCGAAGGGATCAAACAACACCCAATTCATGTTCAATCATTATTCAAAGAATCAAAACCTGCGTTTTTTAAGAAACGCAACAATGGATGTCAATTGAAGAAGAAAGGATTAAGAAAACGGTTTCACCACCAAACCGGTGGTTAACCAAGAAGAAGAGATGTCGGATTAAAGAGAAAGAAAGAAAAGAAAGAAGGCTTATTGGTTTACACAGTTAATATTATAACAAAGTTTTTTGAGATTTTGTAGTTTTTTTACTACAACACAGCCAAGACCCCGGTTCAATATAGAACCTATGAGTAGTATCAACCAAGAGTTTGATGAAGGCAAGTCTTTTGCCAAAACCGAAGACCCACTCTGTTGGGAAACTAGAAAGAAGGCTGCAATTGCATATGCAAAGTAAAGGTTGCAAAAACCTTTGCCAACAAAACCAAAAGTCATTTAACACCAAGGATTAAGAGCATGAAGAAATTGAATTGAAGAAAATATGAACAAGAAGGCATCAAGGAACAAGAAGATTAAAGAAAACAAAGATTTATAGATTAAGGGGGAATCTGTTGGAAAGATTAATCCACAAATCTTTGTTACTTATCAGTTATTTTAAAAGTCCATCTGTTTTCCTGGTTTGGGCCACAGGCCAACAAACCCAATAAAGGAAACGATTATTTAGGATTGTAACGTTAAGGTTTTTAGTTTGTATCGTTTACTTTTTATTGAAACAGTATGCCTCTTCATGAAAGCATCGTTTCAGTTTGTATAAATAGGTTAGGAATTCTGTAAACACTTCAACCCATTCGATTTATTAATATCAGTTTATAAGAGTTCAAAACCCCATCTTCCTTGTTTCTTTATTATCGATTCTTGATTGATGTTTGCATGAAGTTTGTTTGATCGTATAAGATCCCGGAGAGTAACAAGACCTGTGAAATCGATTACATAATTATTAACAACGTCTATTGGAGTATTTGTAATTTGTTTTTGTTTGTTTGTTTGTTTGTTTGTTTTGTTTTTTGTTTTTTTTTAAGTGCCTTTTTTCTTAATTGGTTTTCTCACTTTTTGTTAAAGGTGGGAAAATAGGTGGATTGGGTCAGGTTTGGGTCACAGTTTCACGGGTCTAGATTAATTTGGGTTTATTTGGGTTCGGGTTTAAAAGGTCTTCTAGAAGCATGAGTCTAAATGGGTTGGGTTGGGTCTAGAGGGGTTTTGGTCCTTTTTTTTTTTTTTTTTTTTTTTTTTTTTTAAGGGAGATCCAACTAGACTCATCCTCTACTAGATATTTACCCAACTAAATTCATGTTTAACCAACGGGTCTCGAATTGCCACCTCTACTTTTTGTAGAGCATTTCTTTTTATTATTCATTTGTTATAATGTATTTCTTTTAATAATTCATTAACTAACTAACCATTAGAATCCATAAAACAAATGAAACACAAACTACCAACATGGATTATAGCAAAATAAGACAAGTATATAACAAAAGTAACATATCATTAGTTCAAACACAGTCTCTTCGTTAATCACAAAAGGTACAAAGCCTGAAACGCAACTCATGGGCATTCCCCAGGAGAGGTTTAGAGACCTCTGAAAATAATAAAAGCTATACAACAACAATTGCATTCAAAAACTACATACAAATATGCATTCTATACTGTATACAGACCAATACAATCATCTAGTAATTCTATTTAAGCTAATGCTCCAGTTCTCCTCAACAGTTCTTAATGCAAGAGAGTCTTTGACATGAAAACTCGACATTTTTTAAGAAGTTGATCCTACGGCCATATGCAAAAATTTATAAATTGCTATTTTCCATCACATCGCCATCATCGCTTGCTCAGCATTGTGAATATATATTGCACGATACAATTAAGACATGGAGTAGAACTCAATCTAAATAAGTCTTCTTCCTAATAGCGGGAGATGCATGAATCTAATGCACAATCATTAGAACTTAGAACAATATTGGGTAGACATTACAATAACAACACAAAATATGGTGTCATTTAAACACTCAAAAAATAAAGTTCAACTATGTATGTGCAATTGTGCATAGACAGCAAAACTAGTTAAGTCCTAAATTTAATTGAAAGTTAAACTATATAGCACTTTCAGACTTCACTCTACTATAGATGTGCCAACATAGCAATAATAGTTCCCCATAAGCTGTCTCGATAGAAACTTAGCCATCGGTTTGATACTTGAAGACAACACAAAATGTGTTTTTCAAAGGAAGGCATAATTTACTTTTAACATCAAGCTTTTCTGATTCTTAATTATCTCTAAATCTATTACCTTGTTAGGTCCACAACAGGTCTACAACAGTAGATCTACAAGCTCTTTCACTAGTGGGACATTCATCATCATGAAAGGAACGTGATATATATATATATATATATATATATATATATATATATATATATATATATATATATATATATATATATATATATATATATATATATATATATATATATATATATATATATATATATATATATATTTTGAACGGCAAAAGGAACGTGTATATACTATGTACAAGCAGAAAAGTACTAAAAATATAGGTGTAAAAATGGGCAGTAAATGCTAAAATATACCCTTATAAATTATCCATTTTGACCCATATTTTAATTTACTCAGACCAATCTAATGCAAAGTAATAATAGACAATTAAGGTAACATTCTAAAATATATTACACTTGATAGATAAGTGTCAAACTCACCTTAAATTTTAAGAGTGAAACTTGAGGACAATGACCAACAATGAAAAGAGATCAAAGACGACATGAATAATGTCAACAATCATACATTTGGGGATGGATAAAGCCAATCTTTGCAGACTCGTTAAAAGTAATTAAGACCAAACACTCCCATCTCAAGTGTCACTTCCACACCCTCATGAAAAGGATAATGTATTCCCGAGTCACAAAAGTACTGAAATGTTATATCTGTGGCAAATTCGGAGGGTCAAAGAGTAACAAGCACTTAATCACCCATTTGATACAAAAATGTTACCCAACCCACCAGCTTTACCACTTCTGACACACCAACTCAAACAAAAAAAAATGCAAATATCCAAATCCAAAAAGCATCTACATAAGAAACATGGGTAGCAGTTACCATAGCATGACTGCATATTAATTACAGTTTCATCGAAAGCTTGAATTATCAGTACTTCAAAAAACTTGAATTTTCAGTACTTTAAAAGAGTAATCAACTTCACAGTTGGATATGCCTTGTAGAATTTCGCCACTTGATTCATTGTCACTGTTGACATCTCATGGTACATTTCTTCATTACACCAACTGAAAACCATTTCCTCCAACGCATTTGCATACTTCAGTAACCAACGGGCTATAACTAATTTTTGTTTTAATCCATCAAATTCAAGAAACTCGACCCTTTTGAGATGACGAGTCAAGATTTCCCTTGTTTGAACTTCATCTAACGCCCAATATTCCGGTCCATAGGATTCCTAAATCATCAAAAAATTGCATTACTGGAATTCTTGAAACATGTATTGGATGCTTATGTTTTTTAAGCTTCCAAAGTAAAACTTAAGGTCACAATTTCACGATTCTTTCACCCAAAAATTACAGATGACTTGCGTATACTATTCAAATGTAGAGGGACAATTCAATCAATATATGTAAAAATAAGTCATTATGGTATTGATAACGGGTCAACCGGCCTAGATATGAAGATTTAGCTATAAAAAGGTATCAAATAGTTTTCAAATTGCCAGAAGTATTCAAAGAATTACATCCTTGTCCCACTAGTAACTTTTGTAATAATTATTAATCTATTAACAACTTACAATCTTTAAAAAAAAATGGTGCAGGTCAAGGTAACAAAACCATGGAGTTCAACCAATCCATAAATTTAATGCCTTATTTTTCCAAATACAACCTACCTTTTCCCAACCATAATTCAAGGTATTCCCTTCTACAGCCTATACGATAAGTATGTTCAAGTTTCCTTTGTTTTTCGCATGTGTGCGTAACCTATGATATGGTCAAGATAAAGACTACTAAGTGTGGAAGTGAGCCATGATCTTCCAAGATTACGATACAACAAAGGAACTTCAAATGAGATGAGAAAGACTACCTCTAGAATGATCAAATGAAGAGATTCCAAAATTGGAGAACATCTGATAATTCGGATAATAACATTCAAAGTGTAGTCACAAATTGTAGTGGTTATCTCAAGTTTCTTCAGATTGGGAAAGGATGCAGGGAAATCTCTTATCAGGCCATGCGCAGCATCCATGAACTATCAAGAAAAATAAAAGATTCCATCAAGAGGGTGTAACCACATCCAGAATGTCTTTCTATATTGTTTATTCGTATTGTGGCGGGGTTAGTTGGTGGCTTGGTGCTACTACGGTCAGCAACACTTGTGAGTTAGGAAAAAACAGATGATATTCACAAAAGTAATTAAAAAGATGAAAGTAAATGAAAGCATAATCCAACTAAACATAGAGATTTACATGGTTTAATCAAAATTTGACTTGTATTACGGCCACACTGGCACTCTTCAGTCTTAGAGTTCAGAATTAAGTGACGTATGAATATGTGGAGAAGTATGAAATAGGCTGGATATTGCAAGGACCGAAAAATGCTATATACCAAATATTTCATCTGTCCTACGAAAAATGAAATGCCTCCCTTTTTGGAAGAATTTAGGGCTAAAATAGCATAGGGCTAATGGCCTCTAAATGTAGAATAGTTGTCATCATTTCCTTCTATATGTATCGACAATTTTTTTTTTACTATTATGTGTACTAACTTGATTTTTGGGGCATTTTTGTGTACTTTATGACCATTTTGGTCCTCCCATGTTAATAAAATGAAGGGCAAAATGGTCATAAAGTACACAAAAATGCCCAAAAAATCAAGTTTAGTACACAGAAAAGCAAAAAAAAACTTGTTCGATACATATAAAAAGAATAAGTGACAACTATGATACATTTTGCCATTAGCCCAAATAATATATACCATCAACTTTTTATGCCAACGATTTTGCTCCACAAGATTCCCACGTACATGTTTCATCATTCATGTGACTATTTAAACTAAAATAAGTGATATACTCCTATTCAAACGCATCTGAGTCGAATATCAGAAAATAAATGTACAATCAAGATAAAGCAGAATTCTAAGTTTGAAATTTTTGGTTATTTATATAGTAATGATGAATTTTACATAAAGAGAATAAGGCGCCGTTTGATATCGACTTAATTATCTTCATTTAAAAAATTATTAATTTGTTAAGTCCGTAAAGATTTGCGTGTTAGAAAACTTAACCTCAAAAGCATAACTTAGCAAAAAAAATTAGAAGGGTACGTTGCTCTATCCATTTAAATCACTCATATTTACATAATTATTGTAATTCAAACATAAAACAAACAACAGTTGTTCGACTACGAATAAACATTATATATCTACACAGACAACATATATAGTTAAACATAACTTAATAAATATTAAAAACAGACAAGCCCTAAATATGAAACAGGTCAATGTAGACCACACAATGAGCAAAATATGCAAATTTAGATATATAAGCTAAAAACCCAGTCAAAAAATAGGTTTAATTAAGCAAATCCAGAATGTCATGATCGGTAAAGAAACTTAATTAAGAGTAAAATCAAGAATAGTAGCTATAATTTTCAAAAAGAAAAAAAAAAAATAGATGGTAGAACCCAACTTTGTTATAAATCATGTATGTCCTTCTATAAATGAAATGTTAAGTTTCCCTCGTGTCCAATATAAAGCGATGCATAGTTCAAATTTAATGATGATCTAAACTTTGTCTACCCACTATTCTGATGCTTAGCCATAAGTAAAAAGTATTTAAAGCATTTATCCCAAACACTTTTATACTATGTCGCGGTCAAAAATGGGAGAACGAACACATCACATATTTCACCATTTATATTGCAAATAGATGACAACAAATGAAGAACTGTATATAAAGAAAATTAATTGTTTACCAAAATGATAGAGAAGTTGAGTGACAAAGATTCCACATGAGATATTCCAACTAACACCTTCAATATGGTGTCACCCAATTTAGATATTTCATTCCTTATGAATCTGCGTTGAGGTAGAATCACAGCCTTCTTCAAGGAATTTACGTTCTCCAAGATAAAATGATCTTTGAATTCAATGCCTACACACTCAAGAAGTTCCAAATCTGGGCATGAAACCTTAAGGCCAAGATTAGCGATTCCCAGTCCATAAAAATCATTATTCAGCTGATGAATTCTTAAGGTCTTGAGCTTTGAACATGTTATACTAAGAATCTCCCCCAACTTGTGATATGTAATGAAGCAATCTATCAAACATAACTCCTCGAGTAACGGACAAATTTTTGTAAACCTTTCTACCATATCAAGTTTCGCAATTATATTGTTCAGTTCAAGAAACCTAAGTGCCGGAAAAGACATTCCATCAGGAAATACTAAAAAAGAATGTGGATACAAATCCAACCTTAATGACTCCAATGAATCGCAAGTTACCAGACAATGTGGCCACTTAATGACATGATTCTCCTTAGTGAAAAACATCAAGTCAATCCTTTTGGCTTTGCGCATCACAGCAGTATTAACCCACCGCCATATTGTCACTGGCATGTAGTAATTCAAACATCTTAAACGAAAACTATTCAAATCTAGGGTTTGGTTTTCTAAAACCCTAGAGACAAACTCTTTGAATCTTTTCTTCTGTGGCTTTGTAGGGTTTTTGGGTCCTCGAGATACATCTAAGTCTATAAAGGGAATAGAAGTCCATAAATACCTCCATCGTGTCGACAAAATGCTTGTTCGAACAATTTCTTCGGTTGTTGAAAGGCCTTGAAGAATCAACAGAAGAACAACGTCCGGCATGTTGCTGATGAAATCGAAACCATTTTTGTGATTTGGAGGTTGAGCTCGCTTGGGTTTCTTCATGATTTTGTCTTATTATCAAACAGGGTTGTGTGCAGAAAACAATTGATCTGTAGCAGAAATGAAAAGATTTCTTGTGCGTTTGGGAATTTGGGCCTTTTGGGTCTGCGCACTAACATTTCGAGGGAGTAAAGATGATGATTGTGTAAATGGCTATTACAAGTACTTGGGCTGTTACAATATGAAAAGCATAATTGTAAATGTAAATTCCTAAATTTTAGCCTTTTTAATTATGTATGAATATTGGAGGGACGTTTTGAAAATGGGCCATAAAAGTGGGCTTTAAGAATATCATGCCATTTAGTTTAGCTTTTATATTTAGCTGTTACATATTTAAAGGCATTGCATTTGAGTATGGGTATTTCTAATGTGTGCCCTTTGAGGCATAAGATAAAATGCATTTATTGCTAGAAGATTCTTCTTAGAATACTAATTATTAAATATATATTACTTGTACTTTTTATCTCATACAAAAGTTAACCTTTTTCTTTCAATTAAATAATTCAACTAAATGAATCAGACACTTCAACGAATTAAAAAATGGCCAAAAGTAGTTCAAAAGTAAACTAATATATTCAAACAAAACAAAGAATTAAATGAGTAGAATATTCGAACAGTGGCAAAAAAATATCAATAGTAGCTAATTAGATCAAACAACAAACTTGATAAATTTCAATATTTTAAACAAAAGATTGGATTTAAGTTTTCCTTTTCGGCAATCTTCTTTCTCTTCTTAGCACGTCGTTGAGCAATACCGCGATCAATAATATTTTTATTATTCGGACAACCGCTAATATAATGACCAATACCCTTGCATAGGCTACAACGTCTTACTTGTTTTGCAAATTCATTTCCACCTTTTGGGCGTATCTTTTTTGGTCGTCCTTTTGGTTTAGACATAGGAGGACGTTGAACCAAATCAATTGAGAGGGGACCAAGCTCAGAGTTATTTGAAGGGGTTGAATCCATCAAAGTTGCTTCTTGGTGTGATGGAGAAGTGTCTTGAAGTTGAACCTCTTGTCGTCTCCAACGTGATAGCCAATACGTAGAAGGAATTTCAAAGCAATCTTTTGTGTACAAAAACACTTAAAATATGACGACAAAGTATTCCAATAAATTCAAAAATATTTGCAGCTACAACTAGTGACATTACCATCCCAAAATACCGTATGATGTCTAGTCACTTTATGATGGTTGACGATAAAAGTGGTGCAATTTTCTTCTTGGATTGAATATTGAAACGCTTTTTACCGAACTCATCTTGAAAATTTTTTGAATGCATATGGAGTCAAATAGTGATGACCTTGTTTCCTCCAACGGTGAGAGTGATCTCAAGAATGACCCCTCTATTATACCCCTATTTTCTCAACATTGTGTCATGCACTTCTTTTTGCTCAACATCTTCAATTGCAAGGATCCAACCTAAAATCTAATATTCCAAGAATAAATTGAGACTTACAAATGAAGTAAATATGGAATGTTAAGAAAGATCAAATTTATAATAGTACTTACTTG
>LBNU01016297.1:36615-46982 GCA_014162995.1 Artemisia annua | reverse complement strand
ATCAAGCATATTGTACAACCAACTTAAACACAATTCTAAAAATAATAAAGCACATTATACAAATATTCAAGCCCGAACGAGCAACGGGCCAAATGGGCTCGAGCCCAAACGGGCACGGGCCAAACAGGCTCGAGCCTGAACGGACACGAGCCAACGGGCTCGAGCCCGAACGGACACGAGCTAAACGAAAATTTTGATATCCGTAAATTTATTCAAAAAGAATATAATAAACTAAAATACATGATTCATTGGAAAATTTTATTTCAGGGTACCCGCAGCTGCAACACGCGGGGACCCTGCTAGTCATTTTAACTCATTAACGGAGTGGCATGCACTGCTCATGCTTTTTAAACTAACAATATTATAGGTTGTACTAATGGTATATAGAGTTTTATGTCTAAGGAAAAAAACAAAGATTAACTCAACATACCTTGAAAAGCCATCGAAAAGTATTTGTTGTCTCGTTACGTAAAAGTGCACAACCAAGTAATATTGTCCTTCCATGATTGTCAATACCGACAAAAATCCCAAAAGGCATGTCGTACGAGTTCACCTTATATGTTGTATCAAACACGACGACATCTCCATATTTTTGGTACCAATCAAAACTGTGGGCATGAGACCAATATATATGTTCTAACCTGCTTTCCCCATCAACTGTATATGTGTATTGAAAATTATGATTCTCAATTTTAGTTTGTTTACAATACTCCAAGAGGTCTCTAGCATCATTTTTTGAGTGCATTCTATGAAATTTGTTTAGGAAATTATGAACATCTTTTACAAGGAAAGAAAGTTCTCCATGTCTCACATTTCTTTCAAGTTCCATAACACGCATAATTTGTCTAACTGATAACCCCCCCTTCTTTCAACATAAGTATACGATTTTCATCTTCTATTGTAATACATCGATACGATGGAAGAAAACGAACCTCTTGTGTGGATAATAATACATGGTTATGCTCCGCGACGAATTGAGTAACCTGCCATTCCTCTGGGAATATTTCGTTAATTCTTTTCAATTTAATACGCATGTGAGCCTTGCATCCACATCTTGAAGAACCCCGGTTTCTTTGTTTTTTAGAGTAGTCTACCACTTTTGCCTCTTGAGTTCCTTCACGATGACAAAAAAATCGCGTCTTTTCTTTTCTCCGTTTTCTTATTATTCACGAACCTTCCATATCGAACCGAAAATCCATTCATCTTTGCATATTTTTGGTAGAAAAGAAATGCTTCTTCTTCACTAAGAAAACATTGACCAATAAAAGGCGTGCCAAAAAATTCTTTTTGGCTTTCAACATCTTCTTCGATTGGTATTTCGTTCAAATCAAAAGCTAGTTCCTTCATCATAAAGAAAAAAAAAAAGTAAAAACAGTTAAGTAAATTTTGCAAAGTGATTAGTCTAAAATTTGGAAGAATACGACAAGTCAAAAAGGTAAGTGAAAAGTTAATATTTGGTGGGAAGTGAAAATGGAGGGAAAGTATATTTAGGAGGGAAATTTTACATCAGTGATGTATATTTAGATTTTTGGGAGGGAAGTTTCGAGGGTAATTTGATTCTTTTAGTACTTCGTAATTTGTTTGGCTTACTTTTCAACTATTGTTGGCCACCGTATAAATTTGTTGGAGTGTGAATCATTTAGTTGGATTATTTAATCCTAAGAAAAGGTGTAGTTTTGGTGTAACATAAAAAGTAAAAGTAATATATTTTTAATTAGTATCCCAAGAAGAATCTTCTAGCAATAAATGCATTTTATCTTATGCCCCAAGGGCACACATTAGAAGTACCCATTTATTAATTAAAAAAGTTATAAGTTAGTTGATAGGAATTTATCTATAAATGCTGAAAGGCTTAAACAATATATTGTAATTAATTAAGTATTAATTACCAAAACAGCTTTGGCTTAGTAGGTACCCACCTCCAAAAAAATCCATGGGTCTACTGTAGAGATTTTGTGGATAAAAGGTTAAGGGTTCGTATCCTGGCTCCTGCCTACTCCAGTTGGTGCCCCATTAGGTTAAGAGAGTTGCCAAAGCTATTCCTTGTGAGGTGGATAATGGCTGGTGCCAAAATGCATCCGGGGTATGGGTTTTTCCGCCAATTCACACATTTTTGTGGATTAAGTAATAATTTATGGAATTTCTATATAATCTATTAACAAACACCCGATATGCTCACACCAATCACGTGTCTAAGGGTGCGTTTGGTTCACAGAATGTTTTTGAAGGATTTGTAATCTTTGAAATGAATTGTAATTTGAATGAATTGTAATTCAAAGAATTGGAATGGGTTGGATTTGTAATGTGTTGGAATTGTAATTGATGAAATCTGTCATTGTGTTTGGTTGACTAGGTAATGTAATTCAGAAAAACATTAATAATAATAATAATAATAATAATAATAATAATAATAATAATAATAATAATAATAATAATAATAATAATAATAATAATAATAATAATAATAATAATAATAATAATAATAATAATAATAATAATAATAATAATAATAATAATAATAATAATAATAATAATATTAACAATAATGAAATAGTAATAGTAAATTATTTATTAAATAATAATATTATTTATTAAATAATAATATAATAATATAAATAATAAAATTTATTAAATAAATAATAATAATAATAATAATAATAATAATAATAAATAATTTTAATAATGATAATAATAATAATAATAATTTAAATAATAATAAATAATTAATAATTTTAATATAATAATAATAATAATAATAATAATAATAATAATAAAATAGTAATAATAATATTATTTATTAAATAATAATATTATTTCTTTAATAATAATATAATAACATAAATAATATTATTTATTAAATAAAAATAATAATAATAATAATAATAATAATAATAATAATAAATAAATAAATAAATAAATAATAGTAATATAATAATTAATAATAATAATTCTAATAAAATAATAATAATATAAATAATAATAAATAATTAATAATTTTAATATAATAATAATAATAATAATATTATTATTATTATTATTATTATTATTATTATTATTATTATTATTATTATTATTATTATTATTATTATTATTATTATTATTATAACAATAATAATAATAATAATAATAAATATTATTATAATTATTTTTATTTTATTAAATTAAATAATATATTAATAGTAATTAATAATAACGTTGAAAGATAATTAATGATATTTAACTTTTAAAAATCTGAATTCCAACGTAATTCAACACATTCCATCAAGTTTGCTATGTAATCTGAATTACATCACTGGACGTAATTGGTTGTAATCCAATTACATTTCTTGCAAACTAAACATGCCATGTAATGTAATTTGAATTACAATTACATCCATCCTGCCAACCAAACAAGATTGTAATGTAATTCAGATTACAATTACACCGAATTACAACGAACCAAACACCCCCTAAAAAGTCTCCGAAAACAAGTTTTCTCCAATTACATACCGTTGGTAATAGGGTCTTGATAATGAAAGCATTATTCAAAAACCTTTATATTTAGAGATTTATTTTAAAGGGTTTTGGCCGTACAATAACAAAGTACTTTTTTAAATGTACCAATTTGGTACATGAACTATTTTTGTTCCACTTAATGTTACGTACTTTCATGTTTTTTTCTAATTTGCATACATGTTTACAGGCTACCGGTTAGATGTTATTAAAACCGGTAAAAAAACCAATGTGGCATATTTAATGTTTGGGTTTTGGTCGTACAATAGTAATGAACTTTTTAAAATATGCTGATTTGGTACGTGAAATATTTTTTGTCCCACTTAATATAACAGATTGATCGGGTTATCCAACGATCCCTGGCCTATCGGATCCTCAGTGTCCAATAACTAGTTTCATGTTCATGTGACCTACCGGAGTAGGAAAGACTAAGCTAGCAAAAGCACTTACTTCTTACTTGTTTAATACCGAGGAGGCCCTTGTATGAATTGACATGAGTGAATACATGGAAAAGCATGTTGTTTCTAGATTTATAGGCGCACCACCTGGATATGTAGGGTATGAGGAAGGATTACAGTTGACAGAGAAAGTACGTAGAAGGCCCTATGTCGTTATCCTGTTCAATGAAATTGAAAAGGCTTATGCTAATGTGTTCAATGTGTTCCTCGAGATTTTGGATGATGGTAGGGTGACAGACTCACAAGGTCGTACTGTTAGATTCACAAACGCCATCATAATCATGACCTTAAATGTGGGTTCACTAACTACTTGACAATGAAGATTCCTCCATGCCAAAAGAACGAGCTTACGAGACCATCAAATGTGGGTTCACAATACATACTTGACACGTCTAGACCTTTATAGTGTTTCCTTTATTAAATTTTTACTTATGCAAATTGGAATATTGTTTTTTTTTTATCTTCAATTGGAACAGGTACAAAAGTCTCAAGTATGATCCCAACTACTGTGCTAGACTTGTGAATAGGGTGATCCAACATCATGTGGAAAACGAGCTTGCATATGGTATATTGAGAGGAGACTTCAAAGGTGAAGATACCATATGAGTTGACACCGAAGTCAAAAAGTTTTCCAATGGCCAACTTTCCCAACAAAAGCTAGTATTTAAGAGAGTGGAAACCTGATGTGGCATGTATATGTGGCAATAATGAATCTGGTTTAAGTTAAACAAATTTAAGCGTGCAAATTAGCACAAACATGAAAGTACGTAACCTTAAGTGGGACAAAAAATAGTGCATGCACCAAATCGGTACATTTGAAATAATACATTGCTATTGTACAGCCAGTACCCTAATTTAAAGCATTATTCAAAAACCTCCATACTTGAAGGATAACTATTCATTGTTCAATTAGTGTTCCGAATTTTTTTTTTGAAAGAATAGTGTGACAACTGGTAAATTTGAAAACCGGATTTGAAAGACGTTTTATTATTTAAAATGAATCGTTAATTTTATTGAAACGGTTTTCAGAAATTATGGGAATTGGTGATTGATTTTGTGGGATGTAATCCGTATCGTTGATTATTTATGTGGAATATTATGTGTTTGGTTGCGATAGTTAGGTACTACGTTGACTTCGGCACTAGGATAACCTAATAATTTGAGAATTTTGATTAACGGTTACGATGTATTTTTACGGAAGGATTTATAATGAAATTTTTCGTGGAAAAACATATTTAAAGATAATGACGAGTGTCGAGGACTTTTGATAATAAATATGAGCGCGCGAAGTGAAAAGTCGGGATTTAATAAGAAACGGTCACGTTTTATTTTTACAAACGTACATATTATCAAATTTGATGAAAAAACGTAATTAAAGTGAATGGTGGCAATTAAAAACTTATGTGGGTGACTTTTAGTATTTTTCGTGATTAAAAGTATGTATTTTCGGGAGAGTTTATTAAAAATTATACCGTAAGTCCTTGTTTTGACACCCTTTTCGAAAATATAGAGAGTGTAGGGACCTTTTTGCAATTTACGGGTATCATAACCCTACACCTAAAACCTTCACTCCATATTATCTTTTTCATTTCATTTCTCTCTCTCTCTCTCTCTCTTTGTGAGCCGTCACCCACACAAACGCATCACCACTGCCGCCACCTTATCCGGCCACCACAGCCACACCACTGCGAACCACCATTCACCACCACCTCCATTTTAATCTCCATCAATTTCTCTTCACTTTGGTGTAACTCACGCGCCTCCAAACCACCCTAAACACCACGAACCTTAACCATTCGAGCATCAAATCACCACCATCTTTATTTCTTTATGAAGATCCGTAAAGTTTGTAGTCCAAAAAGGTGAGGAAACACGTTTAACGCGTGAGTTGACTCGGTCAACGAACCAACTCGTGACTCAACTCGTGATTTTTATTATTGTCTCGGGTCCAAATGATTTGGGTTTTGATGTTTCAACGATTTTGATTAATAAAAATGAATGAAAAGTTAAAGGGTATCGTTGCTCGTGTGTTGTGTGTCGAGTGAGTGCAAACCGTGTTCTTGATATTTTCTTTCTTGTTCTCGTTATTATTCTTGTTACTGATTTTGTTTTTGATTCGGAAATTGGATTAAAATATGGTACTGAAAGAGTTGTGACTAAGTTTGGGGTTAGATATAGGATGGTTGCGGATTTTAATTTAGTGAAACAGTTTTTGATGTTGGTATTGTTGTCGTTGTGGTTTGGCAGTCGTAGAACCAAGCCTAGACCACTAAGGTCTCTGCCAAAATTGTTTATGATTATTGTAGTTGGTGAAGTTTAGTTGTTGTTAAGGTTGATGTTGAAGGTTTTTGTTGTTGGTGCAAAGTCGGAGTTAATATTGACTTCCTAGTCATGGTTGACTCCGACACCGGCGTGACATGATTATTTTATCTATTGTGGAACATTTAGATGATAATTGTTTGCGATAATAATCCGAGAGTGATGACTCAGATTCGTGGACTGGAAATGGACAATAACTCACAACGTCAAATAATATTGACACATGAACTTATCAATATATGTTTATACGTGTAACAATGTATACATATATATAATAAGTTAGTAGTTATTAAAAGTTGACGTTAAATATTAATTAACTATTCAAGTTACTTAATAATTAACGAGAACTAGTAACTAAAAAGAGAACGTTTTAAAATAAAACGTAAAGGTTTTAGTATATACCTTTCAAAAAAAAAAAAAAAGGTTTTAGTATATAGAAGTTATTAAATGTGAGTTATTGGAAGTTTCGAGTACATGTAAAATGTAGAATAGTATCTAAGATAGTATTTATTGGACCATTAAGCATTGAGTTACGGATAGCTTAACATTAATATAAGCAACCTATACGGTTATCGGACTCATTGGATTGAAAAGCCCAATAAGAGCCTGACAAGCGTATCGGACGATGTTATTAATGAGAAGCTTATCCTTACGACTTATAGTTTTCGATGTAACTTTGGAATCAATAAGTAAACGGAAAAATGGTTGAGCTTATCATATTTATGGAATTGATGAGTAGATGACCCTTCGTACGAGAACTTATCGAATCTTAAGGTCACGTCATTGGACCTTAGTATAGGTATGGACTTGTGTTAGAATGTTGATTCATTTTTTTTGGCTATATGAGGTTGATTGCATCATTGTTATATTTTTGGCGTGAGTTCACTCGAGTCGAGACTGAGTCTCCACACACACACACGACGATACCAAACATTAAAACGGATATGAGAAAGAGATTTTGAAAATGGAAAATGGAATACATTCGGGATTGAGAAATATTTATTTGAGATTTATGCTGAGGCGTATTGATATTATTATTAGGTAGTGCCGAGTCAGTAGTCGCCGTTGCCAGAAAGTCGATACTTTCATTGCTTCTGTTGATATTTATGCTATTTGCTGGACTTGAGGTGAGTCATAGCCCCACTTTTACTCTTGAACTTTGTTTTCAATACTTGGGGTGAGAAACGTGCAAATTGTTTTATGTGGACTATTATCGCTTTTGATTTCAAAACTTGCTATGCTTATAGAACTAGGTATGTAACATCAACCCTAGCCACATAGTGAATCTTGTTATCGCGTGTGGGCTAGATATGGTTAGATGAGATTGGAAGTAACATCAACCCTAGCCACATAGTGAATCTGGTTATCGCGTGTGGTCTAGATATGGTTAGATGAGATTGGAAGTAACATCAACCCTAGTCACATAGTGAATCTTGTTATCGCGTGTGAACTAGACATGGTTAGATGAAGAGAATGGTTTGTTGAGGATTATGTGGTTGGACTATAGTGTGCACCTATAGGGTTCTTGCGTTGTGATTTGAGGCCTAGTCTAGCTAGCAAGCGTTTTGCGTATATGTCCACTTGATTTGATTATGAATATAAACCTATGATCTCACCAGCGAAAGCTGACTTTTAGCATGTTTTCTCAGGTAATTAAGCGATGAATTTGGATGCTTGGATTGGAGGTTTTGGCATGGCTATGCGGTCTAAGGATCTATTTTTTTCTAAAACTCTGATATGTATTTGGGGACCTAATTTTATTTCTTTTGGGCCTTACTTTGGATGATTTTGGGATGAATGTAAACTCAAAACCCCTTTTGGTTGTGTTTTCCCTATGTTTACTTTATCTCGTTCTTTTATGACTTGTGTTGGATACCAATCCCCGTAGCACCCCGAAAGCTTGAATAGTCTTCCGCTGTACCAAATTTTGGGGGTGTTATAAATAGAAAAGAAGTGAGAAGAAGAAAATAAAACAAAATTCATGCTCTCGAGTTTTTCAAGAAAAAGAAGAGGAGAGAAGAAAAGAAAAGATGTAATTTTGCTAAATTTCTATTCAAAACTTTCTTATTAAAAGGGAGATGATTTAGAAAAAAGTATATTAGAAAACTTTTAATAAATAGAATAAGTTCCATGATTTAGGATATCCCTTCAAGTTTCTTCTTCCTTACTTGAAATATCTCACACTTCTCATTTAAATTTCGATTCTGTAGATCCCCTCCATGAATGCTCTAATGTAAAATATAAACTTTATGTACAAAAAGTTATTATTGTAAAATCATGAGTTTACTCTTCTTTTCTTTTATAACTCGAGAACACAATATACAAACATTAATAGCATTTATCTCCTCATCTTTTCCGCTCATTTTGTCTCTTCTCTTTTTCTCTTTCATTTCAAAAATCACGAACAATGGAATTATCCTTTCAATAAATACATAATGTGATTTAGATAGATAGTTATTAGGTACAATAAATTAAATTAATATAAAAATGTTTTGAAGTTAAAAGTTGGAGTATATGTTGATGATTTTAGTATCAAACATTTTGTGTAATGGTGATTTACTCGAGAACAAATGGATTTCAAGTTAATTATAATACGAGTTTGGAGGTGCGAAGTGCACGCTTGTATAAACTAATTAAATTGATTTCGGGTACGAAAAATGAAAAAGGTTGTGAATGTAAGTCAAGGGGCATATAGTGACAAAATTTGTGTGGTCACTAAATTGTCCATACACATGTCTTTAATAATTGGGTAAAAGGGCATATAGTGACAAAATTTGTCCATACACATGTCTTTAAAAGATTACATCAAAAAAAACATAATAATAATAATAATTGGGTAAAAGGGCTTCATCAATAGTTAGTGACAGTTTGCAACTGTCACAAAACTGTTGTTGGACACACCTAAAAGAAAGTGTTGTGACTTTTAACCAAAAGGTGTGACTTTTCATCAAGAGTTACAACTTTTTATACAACCACTATTAAGTTTATATATATGTAAACACAAGTTTATATATATGTAAACATAATAATAATAATTGGGTAAAAGGGCTTCATCAATAGTTAGTGATAGTTTGCAACTGTCACAAAACTGTTGTTGGACACACCTAAAAGAAAGTGTTGTGACTTTTAACCAAAAGGTGTGACTTTTCATCAAGAGTTACAACTTTTTATACAACCACTATTAAGTTTATATATATGTAAACACAAGTTGGTCTTTTATATGAAGAGATTCATATCAACAACAAATACAACAAATTATACATGTTTTTGCTCTCTTTCTTGTGCCTAGAATTTGAGAGTGTTCTTGTCTTATCCCAATACGAATTTCGTGTAACCCAACCATAAATCAAGTATTTAATTACTTGAATAAAACCATGGATTGTGATTTAGAATAAACTGAAAATTGTTGAAAATTTGAACTGATACAATTATTGATGTAATTAAGTTGGATAATTGATCATGAAGATTATATGACCACTAGTGAATAGATTTTCACATATTATGTGGTGTCTATCTTGAGATCATAGAAATAAATTTGTACAACGTGTTCAACTATGACATCATCAATTGTTGTTTTAGCTTCACAATATAAAGAAATATAATGGTTGAAAGACTTGCTATTAAACATCATGTTATGTTTCAAGTCAATGCTATCATTTTATATGTATTCTTATAGTGAATCTGCACTATCATTTGTTTACCATTTAAGAAAGAGGTTAGCTAGGGACTTAGTACACAAGTCGGTGATTAGGATAAAATAAAAGTCCATGATTAGATCTTCTAACTGTGAGATACGCGAATTCTCTTGGCTAACTACAGACGTCGTGTTAGAAGGCCTGGATTTAATGCGGAAGCTCACCTGGTACAGATTGGAACACATGTTCGTTACTATCTTCAAACGGTATGTGTTCGGACTTGCAAGATGAAGGCCTATAGTCCATCAATCTATAATAAATTAAGTTGGTAGTTTATTTGTTATTATTGTATCTATGTTATTAAGCTGAACGGTTTTCAAATTCTCTTTAATTAACGCATGGAACTTCTCGGAAAGGACCCATTATTTTAGCTCTAGTATTGCACTGACCAACTAAATCCTTC
>LBNU01016297.1:5553-36398 GCA_014162995.1 Artemisia annua | reverse complement strand
TTTGGACTGTGTGGTACACAGTTTAGCTTATATAGCTTATTTGTGCTTTTTGGCTTATCCAGTGTGCTTTTCTTGTCTCTTTGGCTCATTTCATGTTTATATAAGTTGTTTGTAGCTATTTCAAGCATTTGTGATCACTGTGTAGCTTATTCTTAGCTTTTGTACCCCTAGTTTGACCAAAGTCAAACTGTGTTAAGCTTAAGCTTGCACAGAGCTTGTTTTTAAGTTTGAAAAAAGTTGTTTTCACAAAAAGTGTCCATTTTCAGTGTATAAACAAGTTCCAAACAAGAAAATCCAAAAATCATTACTTTTTAATAAAAGTGATAACTTCTATTTAATATTTTTAATTTTTCTTAATTTTAATTTTCTCTTTTCAAATTTAGCTAAATAATAACCTGTTTTTATAATTTTTAAAATTAGATTGTCACCTTAGGAATTCATAGTAATTTTCTTAGAATTTTATTTGTCTGTTTAGTATTTATTAGATTTAATATTAGTTTATTTAGTAATTAATTAAAACTGTTAAAGTAATTAATTCTGTATAAATTTATTAAACAGTAGCATCTTTTTATATTTTTCCTAGGTTCTACATAGTATTTAGAGTTTTCAGTAATTTTCTAGAATTTCTACTGTTCATATAGTAATTATTAGATTTAATTTTAATTAAAACAGTTTAATTAGAAAAACCAAAAAGAAATTAGCATAGTTGTTAATATTTAATATAATTTTAATTTTTATAATTTTTCTAGCTTTGTCACATTAATTAGAATCTGTAAAAATTAATTTTATAATTTTCCATTGTCATTTTCTAATTTTTCTCTTTTAAATAGTTTATTTAGGTTTTAAATATTAATTAAGTTTTTAATTTATAAAAAATCCACAAAAAGACAAAAATATTTCTTTTTAATTTTTATAAACATTTTAAGTCATTTTAGTTTTTTAGAAAATAATTTTGTAATTTTCTAAGTTAAATTTGTATTAGAAATCTTTTAGAATTAGTTTAAATAGTTTTTAAGTAAATTAAAATAGTTTAAATTAAATAGTTAATATTAAATTAATATAATATTAATAAAATAATTTCTTTTTAGATTTTTAATTTTTCTTTAAATTATAAGTTTCAAAATTTTCATTTTACACCCTTTAAGTTTGGAACTTGTCATTTTTAGCCCCTGTACTTTACTTAATTGCATTTTGTGCTATAAATTTGTTATATCTGTTATTGTGCATTTTCATTTTCAATTCCAAGCCATCAGTAGTGTAAAAATCAATCCAAATCTTTATCTGGTTACTTTCCTCAAATCACTCATTCCAGAACGTTTTCCAAAACACAATTTCAGCCTCGTTGGGACTTTAACGACCCGGGGAAACACTATACTCTCCAGGATTTCATTGAGTTGGTCTTAGACTTCCAGGTTATCTTTGTTACGGTTGGCCATTCACAAGTGGTCAGCTTGTGTGACAATTACCTGTTGGTTCTGAGACGAATCAGACATCATCAATTGTTGTTTTAGCTTCACAATATAAAGAAATATAATGGTTGAAAGACTTGCTATTAAACATCGTGTTATGTTTCAACTCAATGCTATCATTTTATATGTATTCTTATAGTGAATCTGCACTATCATTTGTTTACCATTTAAGAAAGAGGTTAGCTAGGGACTTAGTACACAAGTCGGTGATAGGGATAAATAAAAGTCCAATTAGATCTTCTAACTGTGAGATACCCAATTCTCTTCTAATACAACGTTAGAAGCCTGAATTTAATGCGAAAAGCTCACACTTACAGATTGGAACACATGTTTTACTATCTTAAGGTATGTGTTCGGACTTGCAAGATGAGGCCTTATAGTCATCAATCTATAATAAATTAAGTAGTTTATTTGTTTAGATTATTTATCTATGTTATTAAGCTTGAACGGTTTTAAATTCTCTTTAATTAACATGGGAACTCTCGAAAGGACCCATTATTTAGCTCTATATTCACTGACCAACTAATCTTCGATCCAACATACGACTATGAAGTTAACAAAAAATCAAAACGAATCAACTATTTAATTTTGCATTCGTAAAAACCCTACAAACATTGACCAAGTATACATCCAATCCAAAATGAGCAACAGGTATATTGCAAAAGATGGTATTCTCCAGAATTAAAGATTTAGAAAATGAGGCATGCATTTGCCATCATGTATGATGCGCACAAACATACATAGTTTAAATCCAAACAAAATATTAAAAGAAGATTTGGGTAATGCGCATTCAAAATACAAACAAAATATATGTATGTATACTCTCATGTTTACACTACAATAAAACGTTCATGTAAAATTGTGCATACCAAAATAGCAAAACTTGTTGAGCCTTAGATTTGAAGTAATCCAAATATGACAGCATTCCATGAATAGTTAACCACATAACTGCCCAGATAGGCAGATAGTATGAACTATGAAGGGCACTAACCCTGTTTAAAGGAAATGGAGGTATATATAAAATATTTTTACAAGCTTTTTATAAATCTAATAATCTACAAGCTCTTTTACTACCCGGACATTCGCTATCATGACAAAGAAGGTGCATTCACAAATAAAAAAACAGATATCTACTAGAGAACTATGTGACATAATGGGCAGTCAAGCGAGTTACACTATGAAAGGGTTATTAGACAAAAATGTTATTAAAGTTTGCCAAAAAATGCGATTTGGTTACTAAAGTTTTTTTGGTTACAAAGAGGTTACTCAAGTTTGGTCACCGGTTATATAAGTTACTCTGTATGTTTTAACCTTCTACTACAGGTTTTTTTCGTTAATTTCAAAAATGGTCCCTCAGACTAACTGTCGTTAGTTTTTTCCGTTAGCTAACGGCCGTTTGCAACAAACATTTGCACTGTTAGTCCTTTATCCTAACGACCGTTTATACTTAACTCAAAATTTGGTTTTCATACATTTTTGTCTGTCTTTCTTACATTTTTTGACCCTTTTTTTATGGGTTTTCCGTTTTCATACGTTTTCGTTCGTTTTTATACGTTTTCGCCCATTTACTTACACTTTCATCCGTTATTCTTACGTTTTGTCCGTTTTTCTTATGTTTTTTCTATTTTCATACGTTTTTGTCCGTTTTTCTTACATTTTTGTCCGTTTTTCTTACGTTTTTTCCGCTTTTATATGTTTTTGTCCATTTTTATACCTTTTCGACCAGTTTATTACGTTTTCGTATGTTTTTCTTACGTTTTTATCTGCATTACTTACTTTTTTTCGTTTTCAGAATTTTTTTACGTTTTTTCCGTTTTCATACATTTTTGTTTGTTTTTACACGTTTTCACACATTTTTATACACTTTTTATACACGTTTTTATACACATTTTTACATACGTATAAAACATAACAAGTATAAAACATACAAATGTATAAAACATAAAAAGGTGTAGAAAAACGTAAAACTAGTATGAAAACGTAAAAAGACGTATGAAACGTACACAAGCGTATAAATGCGCACACAAATGTAATAAAAAAATTATGAAAACCTATGAAAACGTATGAAAATATACGAAAAACAGATGAAAACATATAAAAATGGACAAAAACGTACGAAACTGGAGAAAAATTTACGACAAGAGAGAAAAACGTACATAAACGTAAAACAATGTAAAGAAAGTACGACAAGAGAGAAAAACGTACATAAACGTATAAAAACGGATAGAAATGTATGAAAATATACAAAGATATGCGAAGGAGAAAAATGTAAAAATAAAAAAATAATAATAAAAAAATTACAAAAAAAAATAAAAAAAATAAACGCATAGTAACTTTTTGTTAAGGTTCAGTAACCTATTTAATAAACCCGTAAACTATAGTAACTTCCTTGTAACATTTTAAACTATGGTGCTGACGTGGACAAGGGGAACCGGTAATCAGCCGGTTGCCCACCCTCGCAGCAACATTTATGTAACATTTTTAATCTTTGAGTAACTCAAATGACAAACCCGTTTACTTAAGTTACCTCTTTGTAATCAAAAAAACAATAGTAACCAAATCGCACTTTTTGGCAAACGTTAGTAACTTGTGTGTCTAATAACCCCATTATGAAATTCCCGCACTCATTTTAACCCATTACTCAACCCACCTGCTAGCACCTTTAATAACTATTCTTTTACTCAGACCAAGCAAATGCCAAGTAATAACAGAAAACAAAAGTAGCCTGAAGTTAGGTAGTGCATAGTTTAAATCGAAAAAGCACCTATGCTAGACAACGAAATCTAGTTACCTCATAACATTAATGCGTGTTAGTCAGAGTATAGATGATATCTAGTCTCAGCAATCCAGGAGATGAGAGACCAGTTTCACAGTTGAAGAAGCCTTGTGAAATTTCAACAATTCGGTCATCATCATCATTGAATTCTCATCGTACTTGACTTTGTTATGCCAACTAAAAAGCATTTCCTCCAATGCTTTACCATGCTCCAGTAACAAATAGGCTACACCTAGTTTCGGCTTTTCTCCATTGAATCCAAGGAATTTGACTGTCTTCAGATGACGAGTTAAGATACTCCTTGTTTCAACTTTATTTAACGCCCATAACTGCATCCTTAAATGTTCCTATATCATCACTAAATGGCATAAGTTGTTCATCTCGAGGTAGCAAAATACTGAACTAACTTTTGAAAATTCTAGAAACATGTATTATAGGTCCAAGTATGCTTATTCATGTTGCTGAAGCTTGAAAAGGATAACCCATGCGCCCCAATCTCTCCCAAAATAATAATAATAATAATAATAATAATAATAATAATAATAATAATAATAATAATAATAATAATAATAATAATAATAATAATAATAATAATAATAATAATAATAATAAATAAATAAATAAATAAATAATCCAGAAAGATAATTTGGCTATTTTGTTCAAGGTTGTGTTTACAGTTCAGATGTGTTGTATAATAATGGGTCAAACAATTAGCCTCAAGTGGGTTACAAGTCTCTTTCGTTCACACACATTTATGTTTTTTTAATAGTATTTGTATAATCAGAAACACGAAGTAAAGCAAGAAACATAAGAAAGTAAGCATTATAACTTGAGTTTTTTTTGTAAAAATGGTTTGGTCTAAAAGATTCTTTGCAAACATGAGTTGTTTTCAATTCCTTCTGTATACATTGGGTCTTTTGATACAAGGATAACAAAAGTTGACCCACCAGGTCAATTGGCTATATGACTCACGGTTTACATATTTCATTTAGCTCCTTTGTTTGTTAAATAAAGGTTAGGGTAAATGTTACACATTACCAACGTATTTTCAGATTTGTGCCGACTTGAAACATTTACTATTTTATTCAATGACTTCAACAACGTACTTTCAAATTTTGTTTCGACTTCACGAATATGACCTGCTAAACTTGCATCGTTAGTCCTTTATACTAACGGCCGTTATAAATAACTTAAAATTTGGTTTTCTTACGATTTCGTCCGTTTTTACACGTTTTCGTCCACTTTTACACGTTTTTATCCATCTTTACACATTTTGATCCGTTTTTACACGTTTCATTCGTTTTTGCATGTTTTCATTCGTTTTAACACGTTCTAGTCCTTCTTTTACATTTTCATCCATTTTTACACGTTTTCGTCCATTTTTACACATGTAAAAACAGATGAAAATGTGCAAATACAATGAAAAAGTGTAAAAAATGACGAAAACGTGCAAAAATGAAAAAAAAATGTAAAAGTGTACGAAAACATGAAAAAATGAACGAAAACGTGTAAAAACGGACCAAACGTGAAAAAAATGAACGAAAACATGTAAAAACGGATGAAAACGTAAAAAAAACAAACGAAAGCGTCTATAGCAGACGGAAATGTGCAAAAACGAACGAAAACGTGTAAAAACGGATGAAAATGTGCAAAAATTGATGAAGCATGTAAAAACAGACGTAAACTTATAAAAATGGATGAAAACATGCAAAAACGGACGAAGACATATAAAAATGGACAAAAACGTGTATAAACAGATGAAAACGTATAAAACGAGTAAAAATGGACGAAAATGTATAAAACGGACGAAACATATAAAAACAGTTGAAAACGTATAAAAACGGACGAAAACGTGTAAAAACGGACGAAAACGTGTAAAAACGGACGAAAACGTAAGGAAACCAAATTTTAAGTTATTTACTAATGGCCGCTAGTATAAAGGACTAACGATGCAAGTTTAGCAGGTCGTATTGGTGAAGTCGAAACAAAATTTGAAAGTATGTTGTTGAAGTCATTGAAAATAATATGTGTTTCAAGTCGGCACAAATCTGAAAGTACGTTGGTAATGTGTAACATTTACCCTAAAGTTTATTACCTCCATTTAGGATCTAATGATTGTTTTACATATTCCATATATGTTTTTCTTTCAAGTATTTATAGTAAAAAATTGTATTTGTACAAGTAACTGTATTTACACTATATTCTTTTGGAAACTTAATTTTCTATTTAGGTAAAACATATAGTATTACATTTTTTTTTTAAATTAGCGTCAATAATTTCTAATGATAATAATAATGAATATTATTTAACTACTGTTTTCGATTATATTGATATAACTTTAAAAGAATTTAAGACAATTTTAATAATATCAAGTATATTGGTAAATATGCATCAAATGATATCAATTGTTTAGCTAATGAGTTTAATGCTTCTTGTCACAAAAGAAAAGAATACTAACGATTTTGACACAATAACAGAGACGAGGAAGGCTACCTTTTGAATGATCAAGTGGAAAGACTCCAGATTTGGAGAACATTTGAGAAGCCGTATGATTACACTCATGGTAAAGGCATCAAGGCTTGCTGTTAGCTCCAGTGTCTTCAGATTTGGAAATGATGCAGGGAACTTTCGATACGGATCAAGTGTAGCATAAACGCACTATCATAATTACATCAAGCATACATATGAAATAAATATTTATAGTTATACACTTTATATAGACTGGAAATACAACAATAGTGCATGTAGGTATTCAACTAATATAGATTGAATGAAATTCAATGATTTGCAAATAAGTAACATAACATAAACCAGAATAAACCCCACAGGGAAGCTACTGATCATTTGTGTCTCAAACTTTATGCCTATTGTATGCCAACTTAAACACGATTGATAATTCATCAAGCACCAAAATAACTATCAATGTATGCAAAAGCGAAAAGATATACGGTTTGTTTAATATCATTATTTATTTATATATATTATATACTTAGTGAGTTGTGTCTTAAAAATAAGTGGTTGCTGTCAATTACGAGTCTAATGATATACAACACATTTTCATATTTTATATACATTCTCATATAAAATACATAATATAATATATTTTGTTACAAAATTCAGGTATATGATGTTGAACATTAGTTTATGTCAAAGAAACTTTAATTATTTCTGATGATGATGAAGTCCCAATGGTTGCTCCTAAGAATGCAAAGGTTTATGATAGAAAGAATTATTTTTTATTTATATGCTTCTGTTTAGTTATGCTCGTATTCGTATGTTTCAAAATGTGTAAATTTCATGTTGTTTATGAGTTGCTGACGAATAGAATAATCTTGTAATGGAACGTTGCAAATTTATGTAAAGTTTCTGATGGTAAATATTCTGATAACGATGATGTTAATATGAACAATGATCCTGGTAGGAAGAATTATTTCATTGTTCCAACATGAACAAGGTGAACGAAAACCATATATAAGATGCTGAAATGATTGAAGTAGTTTCTATTATAGAGACTGTAATCATTTGTGATGATGATGAAGTCCCAATTGTTACTACTAAAAATGTAACTTTTTCTCATGAGAAGAATTATTTTTTATTAGTATGGTTCTGATGAGTTATGTTTATATTAGCATGATTCTGATATGAAATGTGGTAATTCCATGTTGTTAACACTGCAAAGTTATCATATGATGTTTAACATATTTCATACATGTTCACGTATATGTATACATGCTAAAAAAAATCAACTTCCAAAAAGTAAACTTTCATTAGTTTAGTTTGTTTACTGATGAGAAAATGTTTGTTACGTATGAGGAATATATCAGATGCTGAAATGATTAAAGTAGTTTATGTTAAAGTAACTATAATTATTTCTTATGATGTTAGGTCCCGATGGTTACCCAGCGGTCAGAATACCAGCCTTCCAAAGAGGAGGTCAGGGGTTCGAATCCAACGGGGAGAAAATTAATCCCCTTGTGGCCACGGAGGTTCACCTGCGTTGACTCCAGGCTATCCAAAAGGGTAGTCGCAGTGGGATTAGTCGGCTCGCAATGTCGAGTCGAAAACCTATATTACCGGAAAAAAAAAATGCAACTGTTTCTGATGGGAAGAATCATTTTTTATTAATATGCTTGTGATGTGTTATGTTTATATTAGCATGATTCTCATAGACAATGTGGCAATTTTGTTTTGTTTAAGAAATCATGATGAGTTAAATATGTTGCTAATGAATCATTGCAACTGATGCTAAACAGTAGTTTGCTAAACAGTAGTTTCTACTAAAGAAACTACAATTATTTATCATGATGATGAAGTCCCAATGGTTACTCACAAAAATGCAACTCTGTTTCTGGTGAGAATGATAATCTTTTATTAATAAACTTCCGATAAGTTTTAGGGATTAGCATTTCGAACCGAATCCCGAAACCGAACCGGAACCTTACCGATTCCCGATATACGGTACAGTACTGGGACTACGAAATAAGGTGAAAAAAAAATCAGGACCACTAATTCGGTACGGGGCCGGTACCAAATCGGGAAATTCCCGAAAAAAGGGAAAACCCGATTTCCCGATACCGGTACCGGTATCCGAATCCCGTTCGGTACGATACCGGTACCACTAATTTATGCTCGGGAAAAAATCGGTACCACTAATTCGGTACAGGATCAGTACGGGACCGGTACCGTGCTCATCCCTAGTTATGTTTATATTTACATGATTTTGATAGTAGATTGGTAATTTCATGATGTTTAGTTGTTGCCGATGAATTAAATATGTTGCGGATGGAACATTGTAAAGTTATCATATCATGTTATGAATGATATCAAGATTGAAAAGCCATGATTTGAGTTTACTTCCATGTATTGGAAGTTTAGACATTTTGGTCTACGAACAATTATCAATTTTATTACGAATACCTTATTTTTTAGTTACTTGAATTTTATTATGCATTATAGAAATTTATACTTCATTAATATTTTACAAGTTGGATTATATTATTAAAATACTTCATTGTTGGAAACACTTTATGTTTTTTGTAGCCATGTTCATATACAATATGTGAAAAAGAATCTAAGAAAATTCCATCCCAAAACCCCGTGTGTGCACAGGGATCTAAAACTAGTAACTTTAAAAGAATTTAAGACAATTTAGATAATATCAAGTATTTTGATAAATATGTATAAACTGATATCAATTGTTTTGCTAATGAGTTTAATGCTTCTTGTCACAAAAGAAAAGGATACTAACGATTTTGACACTAAAATAAAATATTTTCACTTAACTTAGATGAGGAAGGCTACCTTTTGAATGATCAAGTGGAAAGACTCAGATTTGGAGAATGTAGACGTATAGTCTGGCCCGTGCCCAGACAATGGGCCAAGCCCGGCAGACTGCGGCCCACTTTACACCTAAAACCCTAATCCATGCCTTATAAATACATGGATGGGATCCCTTTATTCAACAGATTACAACAGGTTACCCTAAACCTAATAAATATTATATGCTACATCGCATCGATGACTAACTTGACCGTCGGAGGTGGATCCCGGGGCTACGGCCTCGGGTCCACTCCTAACGGGTTTTCGTTGTTGACAGGTCTAATAGGGCTCGAGAAGACGACTAACGGCCCAAGGAGAGTCGTTGAATCGACCCGCGCCAGATTATGCATCAACAGAGAACATTTAAGAAGCCGTATGATTACACTCATGGTAAAGGCATCAATGCTTGCCGTTAGCTCCAATGTCTTCAGATTTGGAAATGACGCAGGGACCTTTCGACTCGGATAATGTGTAGCATAAACGCACTATCATAATTACAGCAAGCATACATATAGTTATACACTTTATATAGACTGGAAATACAAACAATAGTGCAATGTAGGTATTCAACTAATATAGATTGAATGAAATTTAATGATTTGTAAAGAATAAACATAACATAAACCAGAATAAACCCCACAGGGAAGCTACTAATCATTTGTGTCTCATACGTTATGCCTATTGTATGCCAACTTAAACACGATCGATAATTCATCAAGCACCAAAATAACTGTCAATGTATGCAAAAGCGAAAATATATACAGAGGCTAGAATTTTCATCATAACTTCAGAAGTTATTATTAGTTTATACTTACGATCTGCGAGCCATAGCAAACAAGTGATAAACAGATTCCTATGATGAAGAGTATATTTATCTATGGTGCCCACTACCATTGGGATATAAATGCTTTCTGAAAAACTTTTGCACCTTCTATACTTTTACTGATTAAAGACGCAGACATTAAGAACTGTCCACAACATGCACATAATTCTTTAAAATGTCATATTCAGCAGTATCAAGTTCAGAAGGACAAAACGTAGATTGAGTAACCTGATTAGAATTTGAATCATACATGTAAATAACAAGTACTCTATGCATCTTTTAATTGCTGAAATCCTGTAACTAGAAATGAGCAAGTGTGTATTAAAGAGAATGCTTATCTACCTGAATGAAATAAAGATTAAGCGACAAATAATCCACGTGAGAAATCCCAGCTAACAACTTGGATACTGTTTTGCCTGACGTAGGTGATACTTTTCGCTGCAGCATATCATTAGGATGAATCACAGCTTTCTTCAACGAATTCACGTCTTCAAGGATTACTTCACCTCTAAGACCAACATACTCAAAACTCACAAGTTCTGGGCACGAAACTTTAAGACCACACCAAACGTACGGATAATCCTCAGAAAAAAGGTTTTTCCAGTTGCGGATTATCAGAGTCCTAAGCTTAGTTGATGAAATATAAATTGGACCACGGTTACTTATCAAACAGTCTATTAAACTCAATTCCTCAAGTACCGGAAACTTTTTGAGAAACTCTTCTGCCGAATCATGCTTAAAACAGTAAACATTGTTGAGCTCAAGAACCTTAAGTACCACAAACCCCGTACAAGTAAAAAAAGTTATAGGACTTCGATACGTAAAAAGCCTTAATGACTCCAACGATTCAGACATTATTAGACAACCAGGCAAGTAAAGAACCGAACGAAATCTTACACCATAAGGCGAGCCATAATTTGTATCCTCGGGGTCAAACATCAAGTCAAGTGACTTGACTTTACGGTTCACAGCTGCCTTAATCCACCTATTCACAACAGAGCTTTTGTAATAACCGGCACAGCTTAAACGAAAACTATCCAAATCAACTGTTTCGTTAGCTAAAGCCCAAGACACAAAGTCACTGAATTCTTTCTCCCGGAACATTACAGAGGGATTCAGTACACGGTCACAATCTAAGTTTAGAGATGGAAAATATGGGATTGAAGTCCATAAATACCTCCATCGAGTCGATAAAACACTGGTTCGAACAACTTCTTCAGTATTTGGAAGACCTTGAAGGATCAACTGAAGAATAGGGTCCGGCATGTTGCTGATGAAATCGACACCAATTTTGAGGTTTGAAGTCATTGTGTTACTTCGATTATCAAAACCCAAAAACTACTCAAAACTTTCTTTTCTTTTTGTTTCCTTGTGATTTTGAGAGAAATGTTGGATGAGAGCGAGGGTAAATGACCGGGGTCTCGGACTTTGGGTTTAATTTATATCGATAAATCGATAATTCAAAAAAAAAATTCTGATTGAAGATAATTCAAAATTTTCAAACATTATATTATGATGGTTTATTTATCCGTCTTATCTTGTTCAAAAAATTGTTTTTTAATATACTTTTAATGATACCTTTGTTGTTTGATTCAATAATCAATCTAGATTTGTCATTTTTACATTTATAAACTTCAACTGATCAAACCACGTTATCTAAAAGAAGGCACGTACACTTCTAACATGGTTTGTTACAAAACAAAACACAATATATTCATATAGAATAATGGTTTTAGAAACTCTAAAAATCTTGTGTGACTAACAAAAAGTGCTTTCGCTAATTGTCAAATATACTCATGGAGCTTGAATGCATTTATCACTAACGATGAAGTGGGCTTGGATTGCGGCCTTAATGTTGTTTGATCTTAACAAATCATGTTTGATCTCCAATTATGAATCCACTTCTTAGTATAAACCGATATCCCACAAAATCAAAATAAAGCACCCTAGGTTGGTGCTTGGGTTAGATCTACATTATCGTATCTGACAAGTTTAATCGATAATATTCTTTTTTTCCTACAATTAGTGCAAACCACATTCGATCGTCCACCCATATTATGATGCGTAAACATTAAAAGTAACCTGATAACAAACAGACAGGTACTAAAAGTTACAGGTGGCAAAATGAGTGGTCAATCAAGTTACAGTACACCTTTTGACCCAAAATCATCTTAACCCATCACCCTATCGACCCATTTTTAAACCTCGAACAAATATTGTTTTACAAAGACCAAGCCAATTCAAAGTAACAATAAAATTTTAAGTAACATGAAGTTAGGGTACTTCAAAGGCCAAATCTAGAGAGCACGTACATTCTAAATCTAGTTGCCCCATAACATGACTACATAAGTATGTATAAGAGAAAATTTTGAAAAAAGCTTGTGTCATGAGTCCTGGACAAGAGCGGTCAATTTCACAGTGGAAGAATCCTTGTAGAAGTTTAATAGTTCATCCATTGTCTCCATTGACTTATCCTTATACACGAGTTTGTTACTCCAACTAAAAACCATTTCCTCCAATGCGTTTCCGTGTTTTAGTAAGAAACATGCTATAGCTAATTTCGGCTTTTCTCCATTGAATCCAAGGAATTTGACTGTCTTCAGATGACGAGTTAAGATTCTCCTTGCTTCATCTTTATCTAACGCCCAATATTCAGTCGAGAAATGGTCCTATATCATCATTCAATGGCATAAGTTGTTCATCTCGAGGTAGAGAAAACCGAACTAAGTTTTGAAAATACAAAAGTTGTAAGGATAACCTAACAGTCCCAAGTTAAAAAAAAACTCATCCAAAAATATAATTTGGTTCAAGATTATATCTACCGTTCAGATGTAGAGGTGTAAGTTTATACCATTTATGTGAAAACGGATCAATGTGGCTGATTGATAACGGGTCAAACAGTTAGCCTCAAGTCGTTTACTAGACTCCCAAGAATAATAAAGTGTAATCTTCATTCAAAAAAAATATTTCTTTCAATAATAACTTTTGTAATCATATTTAATAGATCACGGATATAAGAAATTGAAAACAAAAAAATGGAAAAACAAGTATCAGAAAGCCCTGCTCATTTTGACTTATCCAAAAAAAATACTCGTTTTGCTTTTCCATCTATAAATCTGGAGTTTTGCTTTTTTTATTTTTGATCAAATTCTATATGACATGATATATGTCCAAGCGTCTTTCCTCCGCACACATTTATGTACTTTTTTTAATTATTATGTATATTAAAAATCATAAATACAAAGTACACCAAGAAGAAAAGTAAGCCTTATTGCTTCAAATTTAAAATATATTAAACATGATACTAACTGAGATGAGGAAGAGTACCTTTTGAATGATCAAATGGAGGGACTCCAGATTCGGAGAACATCTGAGAAGCGGGATGAGTACATCCATAGTGAAGGAATCAATAGTTGTTGAAAGCTCCAATGTCTTCAGATTTGGAAAATACGCAGGGAACTTTCCTTTCCAATCATACGGATCACGTGCAGCATGAATGCACTATCATAATGACAGCAAGCATACATTCAGAATAAATATTCACAGTTATATACTTTATATAGGCTAGAATTATCACTACAATAATGCATGTATCTAACTAATATAGATTGAATGTAATTCATTAGTTTGCAAATCAAAAGCATAACCCCGTAGGGAAACTACTGAACATTGTATGTCACACTCCATTCCAATTTACCGCCAACTTAAACACCATTGATTAAGAAAAATTCATTAAACACAAAAATAACTATCTATGTACGCAAAGACGGAAGGACATGCATATGCTAGAAATTTCATCATAACCCCAGAAGTTATTAATTATTTAAACTAGCTAATGATCTGAGAGCCATAGCATACAAGTGATAAGTCAAGAATAAAATCCTATCAAAAAGGTGCTTGATATAATTTGATTTATGAAAACCTTTCGCACCCTCTACACTTTCAGTGACTAAAGACCAGACATTTAGAACTGTGAAACTGTCCACAATAGGCATGTAATACTTTCAAACATCATATTATGCGGCTATAAAATTCAGAAGGCCAAAGCGTAGATGACAAATCTAATTAGCTTAGAATATGAATTATTTAGATAACAAATACTATACGCATCATTTAATAGCTGCAATATATCCCCTTATGGAAAAACTGAAAGCTAGTTTTTTTACATAATTCAAAATTAATTGATGCTATTAGTTTCGCCCACTTAGACAATTGGCCCGTAGTCACACTTTGTTACAAAACTGCGAAAAGGGGCAACCTTTTTTCCGTTTTGCACCTCGCTTAAGAAACCGCCGGATTAACCACTTAAAGGTGGCCTAGTGGTGAAAGGCTTGTGACTATCATCATCATCAAAATAAAAGAGATCTCAAGTTCAATTCTTGCTTGGTGCAAACAACCCTTATGTGGCCACGCCTATCTTCCCAAAAAAAAAAAAAAAAAAAAANGACCATGGTTACCCAAACACAACCTTGGATTGCTTATATTGCATATATAGTTATTATATACGAGGAAATAAAGACGTGTGCTCTAAAGAGAATACGTTTGTACCTTAATGATATAAACATCAAGCGACAAAGAATCCACGTGAGAAATCCCAGCTAACAACTTGGATGCGGTTTTGCCAGATGTAAGAGATATTTTTTGCTGCAGCGTGTCCTTAGGATGAATCACGGCTTTGTTTAAGGAATTGACGTCTTCAAGGATTAATTCACATCTATGACCAACATACTCAAAAATCACAAGCTCCGGGCAACAAACTTTAAGGCCATACCTAAAGCCCACCTTTTTTCCATTAATAACATTTTTCGAGTTACAGTGGATTCTCAAAGTCTTGAGCCTAGAAGATGAAATACAAACACGACCACGTGTTCTTATCACGCATTCTATCAAACTCAACTTCTCGAGTACCACACACATTTTAAGAAACTTTGCAACTAAATCATGATCATAACAATAAACATTGTTAAGCTCAAGAACCTTAAGTCCCAAAAACCCTGAACAAGGAGGCAAACTTATAATATTTTGATACGCAAAAAGTCTTAATGACTCTAATGATTCACAAGTTATTAGACACTGAGGCAAGTGAATACGCGTAACAGCTTCAAAACCAACAGGCAAGACATAATTCATAAATTTTTTGGGGTAAAAACTCAAGTCAAGTGACTTGACATTGCGGTTTACAGCTGCCTTAATCCACACATTTACAGTAGACTCACTGTAGTAATCAGAACAACATAAACGAAAACTATCCAAACCTACGGCTTTGTTAGCTAAACACCAAGTTACAAAGTCTTTGAATTTCTCATGTAACTTAAAATAGGGCTTGAGTAGTCGGTCACAATCTAAGTTTAGAGATGGAAAATATGGAATTGAAGTCCATAAATATCTCCAGCGAGTCGACAAAACGCTGGTTCGAACAACTTCTTCGGTATTCGGAAGACCTTGAAGAATCAACAGAAGAATTGGGTCTGGCATGTTACTGATGAAATCGACTCCGTTGGAAGCCATTGTGATGATAAAAAACTATTCAAACAGACAAATTTATCGAGGAGGTTGTGGGCAGTAATTTAGGGCTTCTGCCCTCTTTTATGTTCTTTTTTTTACTTTGGATTTCGACAAGAAGTGTTATGAGACCGAAAGGAATGTAAATAAACTGATTTTGGTTATTTCCAAAACGTTCGTAAAAGTTTATCCTATTTATTATTGTGATTGTTTGTTTCTCTTATTTTAATTGTTCGTTTAGAATGTTTATCTTATCTTTTAAGTTTGAACTAATTGCATAAAACAACAGTATTAAGAACAAAATTGTAAGAAGTGCATACAAACCGGTAGAACTTTTACATAATTCCACGAAAGTCTATTTTATAGACAAAAATCCATTTGATAAATGTAATACCCTATTAACCTTCGAGGTCCAACATCATTTATATAATCCGTAAGAGTTATTACAAATTTCGTTCACGTGGTTTACACATTTTTTTCACCTTTCGTCTTTAAATTGTAATAGTTACATCACTCGTCCGGCACTGTGGTTTACCATTTCTAACGGACCGGTCCTCTGACCAAATGGTCGCTATGTTTCAGCCGTTAAATACCTCATGTGCCACTCACATAAGGGTATTCTAGGAAATGATAACAAATTCGTCAAAAGTACATGAAAGTGTACGTCTATTAAAAGATAATAAAATGCTCGTCGCGTCGGTTTAATTTGTTTGTTTAACGATTAACGATTAATGAGATATTTAAATTAAAAAATAGTGTAATTGCATTTTTAATTTATATTAATAAATTAATTTCCTCTGTTTGACACTCAAAAATAAATGTATGAGATTTGTCCTTAAAATATTTTTTGGTACTTATATAAAAGATATCTCCCTTTTATTGATTACTAGTATTATGTTTGATTTCAGCTTCCTATGAGTCAATTTAGATATATCATCAACTCATTTAACCGTGTTAGTAGAGGTGCCAAAGTTGACGTTCATAAAGGAAACATGTATATATTTTTTCAGGGTTGTGCAACATACTCGGCCCAAAACGAAACAGAAAAATTAAAGTTATTGGATCTAAGAACCGGAGAGAGTATCCAATTTGGTGACGNTATATATATATATATATATATATATATATATATATATATATATATATATATATATATATATATATATATATATATATATATATATATATATATATTTCAGGGTTGTGCAACATACTCGGCCCAAAACGAAACAGAAAAATTAAAGTTATTGGATCTAAGAACCGGAGAGAGTAGTACCAATTTGGTGACGGTGTAATTCGTTTTGGTTATTCGTTGGCCCTTGGAGCATCAATACACAAATATGATACCAAAAAATCATTTGGTCTACCAGCCAACCGAGAGCTGTCCCAATTGCTTTTTTCCTCCATAAAGCAGGGACGGAGCCAAGTGTGGCATTGGGTATGCCATCGCCCACCCTAAACATAAGTTAGCTACCAATACATGTATATATTATCTAGTGTATTATACTTACTAAATAGTTTTTGCCCACCCAAATATAAAAGATTTGACACATCCTAAACACTTAGATGTGTACGTAGTACTTTTCTTTATTTTTACTTTGCAAAAACTTTTACTACGTAGTTTAGATTAGGTTTAGATGATTTTAATGGTAACTTTTTAACGGAAAACTTCTTAGATCTATACATTTATTTTTCTTATATTTGATTTGGCCCACCCGAATGAAAAATCTTGGCTCCGTCACTGCCATAAAGGCTCTCAAGAACAAAAAACAATAGCTTTTATAACACAAAACAGCATTTGTAGACTAACAATAATGTTGATATCTGACAAAACGACAATGTAAGGAAACATGAAGTTGAGTATTGCAAAATCCAAATCCACAACGCAACTACATGAGACCAAGCAACCACGTAGCATGATATCACATATTGATTACAGGTTAACCTAAAGCTTGTCACTTCAGTCTTTAAGAAGAGCTATCAGTTTAACAGTTGAAGACTTGTGACATTCTGACACTTCATTCATAGTCTCCCCTGATTTTTCATGGTAGCTGACTTCGTTAGACCAACTGAAAACCATTTCCTTCAATTCATATCCATGCTCCAGTAATAAACGGGCTATACCTAATTTATGCTCTTCTCCGTTTAATTCAAGAAACTCGACTCTTTTCAGATGACGAGTCAAGAGTCCTCTTGCTTCAACTTCATCCAACTCCCAATGTTCCGATGTTAACAGCTCCTAGACAATCGATCCAGCAATAACATAAGTTGTTTGTCTCAAACTTGGGAAAACCTCAACTAATGATTAGAATTCTTAATAAACGTGTTTGTTAGTCCAACTATGATTACTCAAGTTGTTTAAGCTTGCAAAGGATTAACCTTAAGGTTACATTAGATGTTCAAATCTTTTTCACCCACAAAGATTATCTGTATAAAGATTGTGTCTATGATGAAACTTAAAGGGGGGAATTTCAACCTATTAATGTGGACAATGGGTCAAAGTTGCAAAATTACAGATAAACGGTTGTATGATAAAGTGACCATTAATTGTTACAGAGAAATAGCTCTAATAATCATATTATAATAATTTAACAAGTATGAAAACTTGAAAATTCAACAGAAAAGTTTAGGCAGGCAAAAAACAAAATTTTAGCTATCAAGTTTTAGATACTTTACTCTTAATTAAGTTTCTTATTAGTTATAAAGTTCTTATTTAAATACTTTGTTCTTAATTAAGTTTCTTCGAAAAGTTTTAGCTTTAAAGGAATATGAAACCTGTTTTTATCCAAACCAGTCACTGAACCTGCACATTCTATTTACCTACAAACCTTTAACCTAGTGTTATGTGAGTGGCCCATCAACTAAGAGGTTGTGGGTTCATGTCTCAACTGAGACATTTGTGAATTAATAGTTGTATAGTGTAGGTGTCTGATGTTATATCTGCAAATCTTTTTCTTTCACTCACACTTTGCATCACATTTTTAGGCGTAAGTTACTCATGTATTAAAAGTGAGATGCGAGGCTTTAAGATTTTGATCCAGAAAATAAATTACTAACTCAGAAGAGGAAGACTACCTTTTGAATGATCAAACGGAGGCACTCCAGATTAGGAGAACATCTGAGAATGTGGATGAGAACTTTCATGGTGAAGGCATCAATTGTTGTGGTCAACTCAAGTGTCTTCAGATTGGGAAAAGATGCAGGGAAATCTCCTTGAGGATCATTAGTAGCATCAATACACTATAATATAGTGACATCAAGTCAAAGTTAGATATTATTATGTGTGGTAGAACTATAAACTGGAAACACATTAACACGATAAATAGGCACGTAGGGTATGGTTATGATATATATATGACGGAAACCAATGATTTGTGAGCGGAGGCATGGCATAAACAAGAATAAATCCCAACATCCAGCTAGTGGTCATCTGGGTTTCATGTTCCCATACTCAAGTCTTTCACATTTCCCTTAGTGCCAACTGCAACACCAGCGACTAAGAAAACTTCGCTGGGCACCAAAACGAAATACAAAGGTATGCCAAAATGAAAGGACATACCTATGCTAGATTCTAAACCATAACCACGTGAACTATTAATGGTTTTTTAAAGTGAACTGTAACCCGAAACATAACAAGTGTGTATCGTGAACAAACAACAGATTTCTATCAAGAAGGTGAAGCACATCAAGAGTATCTTAATCTAATGTAGAACTATAGTTTCATACAATAGTTACACTCATGAGAAATGCGTCAATAGTTGTTAGATTCAATGTCTTTATATTTGGAAAAGATTCAGGGAACTTTCCTTTCCGATCACGTGCAGCATGAATGCGCTTCATAATGGCAGCAAGCAATGCATTTTGAAGTAATACACTTTTTATAGGCAGAAATTCAACAATAATGCATGTAGGTATTCAATTAGTAATATAGATTGAATGCAAATCATTGATTAGAGAAAATTCATCAATAACTAAAATAACTATCACTGTATGCAAAAACGGAAAGATATACAGAATTACAGATGCTAGAATTTTCATGATGATCTCAAAAGTTATTAACGATTTATACCAGTGATCTGCGAGCCAAATCATACAAGTGATACATTAAGAGTAAACTGCATATTCCCATCAAGAAGGTGGAACCAGATGAAGCGTAGTTTTAGCTATGGTGCCCGCTATAGTTGGGTACAATTATGTCCTGAAAAACTTTTTCACCCTCTACATTTTCACTGACTAATTAAAGACCAGACATTACAATATGAATCATGTAAAATAACAAGTACTCTATGTGTCCTTGAATTGTTGGATTCCTTTAACCAAAAATGAACAAGTGTGCTTTAAAGAGAATACATATGTACCTGAACGAAATAAAGATTAAGCGACAAAGAATCCACGTGAGAAATCCCACCTAACAACTTGGATACAGTTTTGCCTAATGTAGGTGATATTTTTTGCTGCAGCATGTCTTCAGGATGAATCACAGCTTTCTTCAATGAATCAACGTCTTCAAGGATTAGTTCACCTCTACGACCAACATACTCAAAATTCAAAAGTTTTGGGCAACAAACTTTTAGACCACACCAAAAGTCTGCTATATTCCCATAAAGAACGTTTTTCCAGTTTCGAATTATCAAAGTCTTTAGCTTAGAAGATGATATACAAATAGGATCTTCTATTCTTATCAAACAGTCTATCAAACTTAAGTCCTCGAGTAACGGACACTTTTCAAGAAACGTTTCAACTGAATCACCTTCATAACAGTAAACATTGTTGAGCTCGAGAACCTTAAGCCTCTCAAACCTTTTACAACCATCCAAAGATATAGCATGTTGATACACAGAAAGCCTTAACGACTCCAAAGATTTACAACTTACTAGATAATCGGGCAAGCCAAGAAACGAAACACAGTTATCAAACCAGTAACCACCGATTAAGCCATCAAACATAGTAGGCTTCGGGTAAAACTTCAAGTCAAGCGACTTGACATTGCGGTTTACAGCTGCTTTAATCAACATCTCCACAGTCGAAAAACCAAAGTAACCGACACAACATAAACGAAAACTATCCAAATCTACAGTTTTGTTAGCTAAAGCCCAAGAGACAAACTTTATTAATGGTTTAGCTTGTTTGTTGGTGATATAGGGCGGCCTCAGTGCATGATAAAAATCTATATTTAGAGATGGGAAAAGTGGAATAGAAGTCCATAAATACCTCCACCGTGTCGATAAAACGCTGGTTCGGACAACTTCGGTCGTTGGAAGACGTTGAAGGATCAGCTCAAGAACTGGGTCAGGCATGTTGCTGATGAAATCAACTTCGTTTTTGAGGTTTGAAGCCATTTTGTTGCTTTGATGATGAAAACCCGAAGAGAGAGAGAGTGAAAACATTGTTTTGCTTTGAAACAAACAGACATTTTATCAAACAGGTAGTGGGCAAAGGAATCCGACCTTGATAAGACCTTATAGGGTCGGATTACTCGGGTAAAAAATACTAGTCAACCAGATAACCCGATATTGTTATATGGTTGGGTTAGGATTGAGTTATTTATCTTATCCGGTTGACCTAATAAGACCCAGAAAATATTATTGTAAATTTTTTAATCAAAATTTGAAAGCTTTAGTTTAGTTATAACTTTTTTTGTTAGTTAAAAAATCGTGCTCGTACAATATTTTTGCACTAGTAGCCTACTGGGTCTCTATTTTATTTTATTTGGAATGTTTACATTTTGGTTATTGGAAGTGTGGAATAGCATTGCTAACATACTTAGACATTTTATTTGTTTCTAGTTTTTTTATTTTGGATCTAATTGATGGGTTATCATCAGTTTTTAGCTTTGTCAACTGCCTTTTTTTTTTTTTTTTTTTTATNTTTGTATTTAATTTGCTTGGAATACGTAGGTATTGTCTATAGATTCTTTAAGCAACTAATTATTTAGTTGAAGCGGATGTCAAATAACCGTCAATGTTTCATGTTTGATGGTAGTTTTACTCGTTGGATCACAATCTTTCTTGTTTCTGTGAATTCAGAAGAGTTGCAACAGTTAGACATTTGATAATCCAAGTTTGTATGGACTTTACTTTGGGTCAACTTAAACAAAGCAACCCAATAACCTAAACAACCCAACCCGAATTAACCCGACCCAATACCAACCCAAACCCGACAACCCAATTTCTTATAGGGTCAGGTTGCGGGTCAATCTTTTCCAATAAAAAACCCGAATAAATCTGGACCCGATAAACCCAACCTGATAACACCCCTACATATAGCCTGCATTAATATCTTGTGTTATTTCAATTTAGCCTAAAAATTCTTTATGGTGTAAATAAAAGTTTGTGTAAGCTAGTGCATACTCAAAATAGCATAACTAGTTAAGCCCAAATCCAAACGAAAGTAAAAGAATTTAAGCACCTTCTTACTTCACTGTTTATGTAAACATAGCAGAAATAGTTACCCACAAAACTGCCCTGATAGAAACTTAGCCAGCAGTTTGATATAGAAGATAACATGAAGGTCTAGATAATCCTTGAATCTGTTTTGTCCATGTACAGAATGGTTTTAACATTATCTTTGCAAGCTAAGTCTATAACGCTAAGTTATGGCCCCTTGTTAAGTCCATATAGTAATCTACAAGCTCTGTCATTAGTGGGACATTTAACCATCATGAAAAGGAATGAGTATTCATCAACTGCTAACAGGAAAGTACCAGCATTCCAGTGAAACATATAGGTGGCAAAATGGGAGTCAATCAAGTTACAATAGGCACTTGCCGCACTTATAAGCTAACAGAACCCATTTTAATCCATAACCCAACTCACCCATTTTTGACCTCTGCATTTTTATTAACTAAAGACAACATGTTAAGGAACTATCCACATAATACTTTCAATGGCCAAGTTACATATTAGTTTCTAGAAACTTAGTTGGGAGTAAACCTATTCATCAGCTGCCAAGTTAAGGGAGACAAAATGGAGCCTAACCAATGTTTTGAAACCCGGGTTTGGAATCGACCCGGCCGAGTCACCGGGTCACCGGGTCAACCGGTTCGACCGCCGGGTCAACCAGGTTAGACCCGGTTTTATGCACATTTCCAAAAATCCATTTTCATAATAGCCTAATACTAATCCAAAATGAATGAACCTAAACATCAAAATGCAGTAAATAGCACAAGCTTTCAGTGCCATTTAAAACAAAAAATAACCTTAAGGTTCAAGCACAGGGGTCCTAAACTCCTTAATCATGCTAAGCGCTTTGGATATCAGAATCGAATTCAATCTAATAAGTGGAAACTAATCACAAATATGGGTGAATATACACCATAAGAAAGTCATATCAAACAAAAATGGCACCTTAATAATGGAAAAAATAAAATAAAATAAAGAGTCAAAATTAAAAATAAAAAATAAAAATAAAATAAAAAAAAATAAATAAATAAAAAATAAATAAATAAATAAATAAAAATCCAAACCCGGCCAGGTTTCAAAACCCGGGTTGACCCGGGTCACTCAAAACCCGGCGGGTCTAACCGGTTGACCCGGTTTTAGAAACCCGGGTTTTTTTGACCCGTTTTTTGACCGGGTACCGGTCCAACCGGTTGACCCGGCCGGGTCGACCCGGGTTTGAAAACATTGAGCCTAACCTAACAACCTAAATAGATTATGAATCCCGCATATAACAAATACTTTAAGCATCATTTGATTATTGCAAAATGGAGGCTGAGTAACCTAACAACCTAAATAAATTATGAATCCCGCATATAACAAATACTTTACGCATCCTTTGATTATTGCAATGTTTTCCTTGGTGGCACATCTAACCAAAATATATTTGGCCATAGACTGAATGTTCTTAATGTCATCCAACCAAGATTTTCATGTTTAATCATTACTAATTAGTCTACTTAACTGAGCACTTAATGCAAATCCTTGTGCTGAAATGAAAAGCAGATGCTAGACTATAGAGTATAAACTATGTGTTGAAAGAATTTGCAATTGCTAATGAAATCCAAATGGGTTTAAACTAACCATTCACGAAAATTGATAGCATTCCAACGCCAATCACACACGAACACTTCAGAATGAAAGCAGCACACACATTAAGCTATTTTAAAATTTTATACTGTGAAACCACGCGATATGAAGTTATTCCCAGCAATAGTCAAGCTAAACTAGGGATAAAACTATAAACAGCAACAGTGTCTAAAATGTCAAATGCAGACTATATAACATCAACCATAGTCTTAAATCAGCACGACAAGTAAAAACACTTATAACACACAACTCATTTGTAAGTCAAATAGCATTACAACTTTCATTTCAAGCCACTACAGCATGAAATACATAGACATTATACCATAACAAACTCTCAACTGAAGCCTCAAACTTCCTCAACTAATTATTCAAAACGCGTCTACATTATTGATGCAAAAGCCAAAACACAACGCACGAAACTTACACAAAACAAAAGTCATTACTAATCACTATTTCAAAGCGCGTTAAGCATATCTTCGGCGCCACTATTAGTAAACGCACCCCCTTCTTCCAAATTCAAAACCTTAACAACACCATCATCAACAAGCATAGAATACCTCCTAGACCTAACACCCAACCCAACCGGCTTATCGCTTAAATCCAATTCGCACCCAATCGCCTTAGTAAACTCGCCATTTCCATCACTCAACAACAAAACATCATCCCCAACATTCAAATCCTTCCCCCAAGCCTTCATTACAAAAGCATCATTAACAGAAACACAAGCAATGGTATCAACACCCTTTTTTTTCAGCTCTCCCGCTTTTTCGACAAACCCGGGGAGATGTTTTTGGGAGCAAGTGGGTGTGAAGGCACCAGGGACAGCGAATAAGATTGTTTTCTTGGATTTGGTTAGGTCTGAGATAGTTGTGGTTTGGAGTTCGTCGTTTTTGTCGAAGTAGGATAAGGTGGCTTCTGGGAGGTTGTCTCCGACAGAGATTGCGGCGGAGATTTTTGTGGGTTTGAAGGAGAGGGAGTGGCGGCGGGTGGTGGTGAAGGTGAGGTTGGATGTGGTGGCGCGTGATATGAGTTTTGTGAAGGTGAAGGAGGATGTTAAGGCGGCGGCGGCTGACATGTTTTTGTTTGTTTTTTTTTCCGGTGAAAGTGTGGGAGGGTTTTTGAGGGGTTGGTGATTTGTGACGGAGGAAATGATGAGTGAGTGAGAGATGTTTTATTGTTTTCTATGATGTCGATGAGGGTAGTTGGTGTGGGGGAATATAAGGGGTGAAGATGTAAGTTGAGTATACATTAGGGGCTAAATATTAAATGGTCAATTAGCTAGTTTTTTTGTTTGCCATCTACGTCTCTCTCTATGACAAAAGTTCATTACGAAACAATAAATATCTAAAGAACAAATCCCTCAATCTCAGCCTTTAATTTACCTTTCATCTAACGGTGTTGATTAAACATATCCATTCATTTTAAATTAACTTATGGGTAGTTTGGTAACTTTACTCTCCCCTCATTTACTCACCCATCATAATTTCACCTCATTTACTTTGCTCTCGTTTTCTCACCACCCCCAGTTCTCTCTCAAACCATTTCCCCATTTTTAAACCCTAACCCCAAATTCAAAATTGATCTAAATCACTTCTCCTTTACTCTCACCAATAAAGGTTTCGTATCTCGCTGTGAATAACATCATCTTCGTCACAAAATCTCAGGTGATTACGTTCAATTTTTTCGTTTAATCGATTCATGTTTAGCTTTATTTTGATGTTTAACTTGTGATTTTTCTGTAGTTTAGGTTTAATTTGTGTATTTGCGGTATTTTGCGGTGTTTCTGTTAAGTTAGGTTTATTTTGTGAAGTTTATTGAATTTGTGGTTAGGTTTTGTGTAGCGTAAACAGAGTATGGTTGATTGTGTATTTGCGTGATTTTGTGTTAATTTAGGCCAACTGTATGAAGTTTGTTGAACTTTTCAGTAGGTTTTGGATACAATTTGTACAGAGTATGAATGTTCGAATGAATTTTATAGTGCTGTTGTTTTAACTGTTCAATTGTAGCTACGATTCGAGCTTTGATTTGTGATTTTCTGGAAATTTAGGTTTAATATGTGAAGTTTGTTCGAATTTTTGATTCGGTTTTGTTATAATGTGTATAAAATATGATTGTTGAATGAATTTGGTAACGTTAACATCAGATCAGGTTACTCATTTCATTATGTGGAATCGAAACGTCGCTTATAGTGTTATGTTCATCAATAATATGTAAATAGAGGTTATTTTCTGGTGAAGCTCTGGTTCTGTTTGTAATTCATCATGTTTGCGATAGAGATGTAAGACAAGTGATTAGTTTCATTATCGTCAATCGAAACTTTGCTTAGGCGATTGGTAACACTATTGTCCTTTGAAATTCGGTTTCGATGAGTAGTTCTATGTGTTCGTCATGTGGTGAATTAGGTTTTGAGTTCTAATTTCTCTATGTGCCTGAGGTTCTAGATTTTCAGCTTTTGTGTGAATGTTTCCTATATATAATAGTAGTTGTAGTTTCAAGCCACACTAACTTATGATATGCTAATACTCAATGACAGGTGTGAATGCTGCAAGGAATGCCATGTACAGCTCCAGAAGATCCACAAATGTATCCCCGATATTATAAGGTAAGCATTGTCACTGATCTTTGAAGAACTTGAACTTCGATAGTCACAATGCAAAACTCGGTTTAGTCGTCTAGTATTGCAATGCTTTCTATAATTTTGTACAATATAAGGAAAAAAAATGTTTAAACTAATGTATTATAACTTTTCCACGTGATCTTTGTTTTGTAGGCGAGGTGGATTGGCAGCAAGATGTGCGCAAGAACTAAATTGTATTCTCCAAAACTCATGATCCCCCTCGGCCCCTCTAAACGTCAAACAATTTTGTCTCCTGTGTTTTTATTGTTTTTACAATATCTTCGGGTCTCGGGACCTAGGATTTTTGAAAGGGTGTTGCACAAAATTTTTTTATGGACCTGAGTACTAAAGTTGCCTGATAATGTATTTATTAGATAAAATTGGGTGTTGTACGAGCCAAGAAAAGATATATTTTACAAAAAATTTACACTTCGTGACTAAAAATTGGGTGTAGCCCGTGCCACACCCGGCTCCTATGTGGGTCCGTCCATGGAGTCTCGGCTGCTAGCGGAAACGTCAAACGAGAAGCCGGTTTATATATATGTAATAGCTAATTGCCGTCGGAACTTGAGCTCTTGCCAAAGGTAGCATAGGGCATATCTAATCTTTTGTGCAAATGTACAAGTGTAAATTATTGATGATTATAGTAATGTAATTTTCATTACTGAATAAAATATGTGGTAGATGTTATCTTTTATGCAGTGGAATACGATATGCCATTTTGTAATTTTGTTACTAATCATACAAAAGGTTCTATGAACTATTTGTTTTTTTTTTTATTTATTTATTTTTTTTAAAAAAAATTCCATTGCAACAATCTATTTTTTAATCGTTTTTATGGTTGTAATTTGAACACTTATTTTGTAGTGAATCAAACTAAATAAATAAAGGTATACATTTGTATAAATTTAATATGGTATTACGGAGTAATTTAAGAGGGCTTATAAGCCCAAAAAAGTCAAGCTAAGCTTATATAAGCACAAAATATTAAGCTTATGGGCTCTTCAAAAGTCTATTAAACCCATAAGTCGACCAAATATATGGAATTTGGTTTGCTGGTACAAGTGCATGTTCATATTAAGCATATTCAAAGAATCCCATGGGATTCATACTGAATCCCATGGGATTCACAATGAATCCCTTGTGATTTCATACAGAATCCCATGGGATTCATACTGAATCCTTTGTAATTTATCGACAAGATAAATCATACAGAATCCTGTGGGATTTTTTTCCAAATCTCGTGGGATTTTTCTGGACTGAAATTTTGAAAAAAAAAATCGTCTTTTTACGATACACACGGACTATGGATTTTGTTTGATATAACGAAACCATAAACTAAAAATAAAAAATAAAAATCCAGTTCTTAACTCACGATACACACGGACTATGAATCCCATGGGATGCACCAAAGAATCCCATGGGATTCATACTGAATAATAGTCGTAACTATGGATTTTGTCTTGACATAACGAAACCATAAACTAAAAATAAAAAATAAAAACCCAGTTCTTAACTCACGATACACACGGACTATGAATCCCATGGGATTCATACAGAATCCCATGGGATTCACAATGAATCCCATGGGATGCACCAAAGAATCACATGGGATTCATACAATCATACTGAATCCTTTGTGATTTATCGTCTTTTTACGAATCCTGTGGGATTTCTTTACGAATCCCGTGGGATTTTTCTAGACGGAAATTTTGAAAAAAAAAATCGTCTTTTTACGAATCCCATGGGATTTTTACGAATCTTATGGGATTTTTCTGGACGGAAATTTGAAAAAAAAATCATCTTTTTACGAATCCTGTGGGATTTCTTTATGAATCCTGTGGGATTTTTCTGGACGGAAATTTTGAAAAAAAAAATCATCTTTTTACGAATCCCATGGGATTTTTACGAATCCTGTGGGATTTTTCTGAACGGAAATTTTGAAAAAAAAAAATCGTCTTTTTACGAATCCCATGGGATTTTTTACGAATCCCGTGGGATTTTTTGGACGAAATTTTGAAAAAAAAAGTTCGTCGAAAGTATATAACAATGCATATTTATAGAAAGAGAATTTTTTTCTCGTCGCGATGGTGTATTTTTCGTAGCTTGAAGATTTACCGTTTGCAAGATATGTTGTTTTTTTAAAAAAAGGTGGAAAGTGGGTTTTTATATTAAATGAGCTAAAATGCCAATTTTGCCCTCCCTTTGTTATTTTTTTATTTGATCTTAGCCATTAGATGAAAAGTGGATGGATGGTTGAGATTGACTTATTTGTTTTTTAAGTGATACTTGTTTTGCATAGATCTCACCTCCTCTCTCTATATGTTACTTTTCGATATATAGTCGGTTGAGATGAGATCAATATAGAACTCATATTTGTCACAGAACTAATCAACCAATCATAGCCAACCATTTTTATTTTTCACTTTTTTTTTAAAACAATATATCTTGCAAACGGTAAATCTTCAAGCTACAAAAAAAATACCATCGCGACGAGAATTAAATCATCTTTCTATAGATATGCACTTTCGACGAACTTTTTTTTGCGACGAACTTTTTTTTTAATTTCCGCCCAAAAAAATCATATATGATTCGTAAAAATCACATATGATTCGATTTTTACGAATCATATATGATTTGTAAAAATCATATATGATTCGTAAAAAATCATATATGATTTGTAAGAATCATATATGATTTGATTTTAACGAATCACATATGATTTTTACAAATCATATATGATTTTTTTGGGCGGAAATTTTGAAAAAAAAAAGTTTGTCGAAAAAAAAGTTCGTAGAAAGTATATAACAATGCATGTCTATAGAAAGATAATTTAATTCTCGTCGCGATGGTATTTTTTTTGTCGCGTAACGATTTACGGTTTGCGAGATATTTAATTTTTAAAAAAAGGGTGAAAGATTTTTTTTTTTTTTTTGATAAAAAAATGAGTGACTGAGAATGGTTCATTGGTTATATGGCAAATATGAGTTCTATATTAAACTTTTGGCATAGTCGGTTATCTTTTTTTTCGACAGTCGACATGTATTAAAAAAAATAAAAAGTACAAACTATAGGCAATCCCCATAAGCCATAGGTGATGCACTAGCCAAACATCACTTATATAAACTATCTGTCCCAACTATTCGAATTACTATGACTCAGTTAGGGGGTGACTCAAGGGTAAAGCTACTAAAGCTATCGTTTTAAGCACTCGAAATTTTAAGGCCCCCGATTTTCTAAAGCACCACATATATTCTTCAGCATCGCCTTTAGGTCCTTAACATTTTTTAGGCCTTCCTAATTTACTAAAATACCTGATACAATTTAAATTTGAGGCCACAACTATCTTTATCTTTGTTCTTCAGGCCTAAAGTCTATTGGATTCTAAGTCCATCATTTTAGTTTTTATAAAAATGAGCAAGATCGTCTTTTAGGGTATTGGAAAATAATGAAATAAGCTCATTTTAGTAACTTTTAGGCCTTTAATTTATTAAAATACATGATACAAGTTAGGATTTGATACCACATTGATGAGTGTGTAAATACTCATCATTTTTACCTAATCTGAACTGCCAAAACATCCAAAAACACCAAATAATGCATCAAAATAGTGAAAATATTCCAAAAGTGTGTTTTATGTGTCCTAGATGCAAAATGTTTGAAAACAAATGAAAAACAAACAAAGTTTGCACAATTGGCAGTTTCAGTCCCTCAACTTTCACAAATTGTCAAAACTAGTCCCTGGATATTTCAAAATATGCAAAATATCATAAAAGGTCCTTGGGGATTCATAAGTTGTCAAAAAAAACCCTTTGAATATCAAAAATTACAAATTTACAACTTTGGTCCCCCAAGTTTGAAAAATGTCAAAAATAGTCCTTGGTGAATTTAAAAAGTGAAAATAATCAAAAATAAACCTTGTACTATTCATCAATGACAAAATTGGTCCTTGTGGTAAAAATTTGGAAAATTACATGTTTGGTCCCTGAAGTTTCACAAAATGGCAAAACAGGTCCCTGGATATTCAAAGTGGAAAAATCAACAAAGGTCCTTATAATATTTAAAGATTGGCAAGATTGGTCCTTATGATGACTTTGGAAAAATTACAAGATCAGTCCTTGGCTTTTCAGAAATTACAACAATGGTCCTTGTGATAATTCTACTAAACCAAACGGCCCTTTGTATTATTTAACCCAAAATCCAAAAACAAAACACAATCCCATCCAGTCCAATCCAGTCCTAAACCCCTTGGCCCATGCTTTTCTTGGCCCAACACCAACACCAGCCCAAACACCCTCCACGTTATAACTCT
>LBNU01016294.1:73638-91867 GCA_014162995.1 Artemisia annua | reverse complement strand
TTGAAAAGAAGGACTCGATCACCAACGTTGAAAACGCGGTTCTTAATCTTGGAGTCATGAATCTTCTTTGTCTTTTCTTTGTAGATCAAAGAGTTCTCGTATGCCTGATCACGAAGTTCATTTAATTCATTCAGCTGAACTTTACGGTGATCACCCGCTGTCTGAAGATCAAAGTTGGTATGTTTCAGGGCCAAGTAGGCTTTGTGCTCAAACTCAATCGGTAGATGACACGCCTTTCCGTATACAAGCTTATAAGGAGTACACCCGATGGGTGTTTTGTATGCAGTACGGAAGGCCCAGAGTGTATCATCTAGTTTATCCGACCAAGAGGCACGGTTTTCACCTACTGTCCTCTCCAGAATTCTTTTAATACCACAGTTTGAAACTTCCACTTTCCCACTTGTTTGGGGGTGATACGCGGTGGAAAGACGGTGAGTGACACCATACTTAAGCATGACTTTTGCAAATTGATCATTGCAAAAGTGCGTACCGCGATCACTAATAATGGCTCGTGGAGTTCCGAACCTAGCAAAAAGAGATTTCAAAAATTTTACGGCTACTCGGGCATCGTTGGTGGGTAATGCTTTCGCCTCAACCCATTTTNGGTAGGGACATGAGATGATGCCGGAGGCGCGTCATATCTGTCAGATAATATGATCACTAATAATGGCTCGTGGAGTTCCGAACCTAGCAAAAAGAGATTTCAAAAATTTTACGGCTACTCGGGCATCGTTGGTGGGTAATGCTTTCGCCTCAACCCATTTTGACAAGTATTCAACAGCCACGAGTATGTATTTGTTTCCTCGAGATGATGGAAATGGCCCCATAAAGTCAATGCCCCAGACGTCAAAAATTTCACAGACTTGGATGGCGTTTTGAGGCATCTCATCCTTCTTTGAAATGTTCCCGTGACGCTGACAAGCGTCACAAGCTTTGACTAAGTAATGAGCATCTTTATAGATCGTGGACCAGTAGAAACCAGAATCAAACTCCTTTTTGGTGGTGTAATTTGGGCTATGATGTTCCCCCATGGGTCCATCATGACAAGCTTTGTGAATATCCATGGCTTCTTGGCCATGAACACACCGTCTGATGACTTGATCGACACAGATTTTGAATAAGTAGGGGTCGTCCTAGAAGTAATGTTTAACGTCTTTAAAGAATTTGTTTTTCTGTTGGGACGACATCCCATTTCACGACAAAGTTACCCGCATGGTAGTTTGCAAAGTCGGCAAACCATGGGTAGTAGAATCACCACGAAAAGAAACCGCGTTGAGTGTCTCGAGAGGAAACGTTTCATTTATTTCCTTTTTCTCGAACACATCTTGGTGAGGGTTTTCTAATCGGGACAGATGATCAGCCGCTAGGTTCTCAGCTCCTTTTTTATCACGGATGATGATATCAAATTCTTGCAGGAGGAGAACCCATCGGAGCAATCTCGGCTTTGCATCTTGTTTGGAAAAGAGATATTTCAGAGCCGAGTGATCCGTATACACTACGCATTTTGTCAAGATTAAGTATGGCCGAAACTTCTCAAAAGCATACACCACGGCTAATAATTCTTTTTCCGTTGTGGTGTAATGAGTCTGAGCTTCGTTCATAGTTTTACTTGCATAATGTATAGGCTGGAAGTGTTTTGTTTTTCGTTGCCCCAAGACCGCACCTATAGCAAAATCACTTGCATCGCACATGAGTTCAAAAGGTAGGTCCCAATCAGGGGCAACTAAGATGGGTGCTTCGGAAAGCTTTTTCTTGAGAGTTTGAAAAGCTTCGATGCACTCGGGAGAGAAGATGAAAGGAGCATCTTTTTCAAGAAGATGAGTCATAGGTCGGGCGATTTTAGAAAAATCTTGTATGAATCGACGATAGAATCCGGCATGACCAAAGAAACTCCTGACACCTTTGACAGTGGTGGGATGAGGTAATTTAGCAATGACATCAACTTTAGCTCTGTCAACCTCAATCCCGCTCTTAGAAATCTTATGGCCGAGGACAATGCCCTCTTTGACCATAAAGTGACTCTTCTCCCAATTTAGAAAAAGATTGGTGTCTTCACACCGTTTGAGCATGTTTTCTAAATGGGAGAGACGTGATTGGAAAGAGTCCCCAATGACCGAGAAATTATCCATAAAGACCTCCATAGTTTTCCCGATCATGTCGTGAAATATGGCCATCATACACCTTTGGAACGTGCCTGGAGCATTACATAAGCCGAAAGGCATACGTCGATTGGCAAAAGTTTCGTAGAGGCATGTAAAGGTGGTCTTTTCTTGATCTTGCGGATCAATGGGAATCGGGAAGTAACCCGAGAAACCATCTAGGAAACAATAGTACTCGTTTCCCGCTAATCTCTCGAGCATTTGGTCCATGAAGGGTAGAGGAAAATGGTCTTTACGGGTAGCGTCATTTAACTTTCGATAGTCAATGCACACTCGCCATCCCGTAACCAATCGAGTTGGAATCAACTCGTTTTCTTCATTTGTGACAACAGTAATGCCACCCTTTTTAGGAACACAGTGAATGGGACTAACCCAATGACTATCAGAGATAGGGTAAATCAAACCGGCATCAAGAAGTTTGATAACTTCTTGTTTGATAACCTCGTAAATTTTTGGATTAACTCTTCTCTGTTGTTGAACTGCTGGTTTAAAGTCATCCTCCATTAAGATTTTGTAGGTACAGAATTCAGGGTTAATACCCTTGATATCGGAGATTTTCCAAGCAATGGCTTGCTTGTGTGACTTTAAAACCTTTATGAGAGCAGCTTTTTCCTCATCTTTTAAGTCTTTTGCAATTATGACGGGTAATTTATCGTCACCCTCCAGAAATGCGTATTCGAGATGAGGTGGTAAGTCCTTAAGTTCGACCTCAGGAAATTCATCAGTTTTCTCAACATATTTGATTTCCTCTTTATGAAGTTCTTTTTGGGGAAAAGGGGGAGATGGATCTTCATTTAACAATCTTTCAAGCAAAAGAATATCCCCCTCAGGATCAAGATAGTCATCCTCGATTTCATGTGAGATTGAACTATCTTGAGCAAGAAAAGCATCGACCTCTTCCAAAAGGAAGTCACTTCCCTCAAAAGGAGTGAGAGAAGGGGAAGAGTCGGCTATGATAGGTTGAGAAGAAGGAGTGGAATCACCACTCGAAGAATTATGAACATAACCAAGAATTTCTTGAGAATATTCTTCCGAAGGAACATCGATGACATCGATTCTGTTAATTTCTGCTGCATCATAATTGGAAGAGTATCTCGAAGTCTTATCAAGGTTGAATGTGATGGCTTCATTACCAACACGTAGAGTGATTTCTTCTTTAAAGACATCGATCAAAGCACGGCCCGTTCTTAGGAATCCCCTCCCTAAAATGAGAGGAACCCTCGGGTCTGCATCGAAATCAGCAATCACGAAATCGGCCGGAAAATGGAACTTTCCTACTTTCACAAACACATCTTCGGAAATGCCGAGGGGACGAGATATAGAACGATCTGCAAGCTCGAGAGTCATGCAGGTAGGAGTAAGTGCCAGAAGAGAGAGTTTCTTCAAGACTGAGTAAGGCATCAGGTTGATGCTTGCACCAAGATCGGCCAAGGCAAAGCNCGAAATCAGCAATCACGAAATCGCCGGAAAATTGAACTTTCCTACTTTCACAAACACATCTTCGGAAATGCCGAGGGGACGAGATATAGAACGATCTGCAAGCTCGAGAGTCATGCAGGTAGGAGTAAGTGCCGGAAGAGAGAGTTTCTTCAAGACTGAGTAAGGCATCAGGTTGATGCTTGCACCAAGATCGGCCAAGGCAAAGCATTCAACCATCCCCGGGAAGATGCAAGGAATGAGGAATTTCCCGGGATTTCCTAGCTTCTTGGGAAGCTGTTTCAACAAAACCGCAGAGCAGTTTTTGTTTAACGGAGTTTTTGCCATCTCAAAGAGTTTTTCCTTGTTGTTTAACAGATTTTTGATTGTTGATGCAAACTTGGGCATCAGAAGAAGAGCATCCGTGAAAATTATGTCAAAATTTAATTCTTTGAAAATTTGGAAAAATTTGTCCAGTTAGTGACTAGCTTTTTCGCGGAGCTTTTGATCTTGTAAACGTGATGGATAAGGAATTGAAGGCTTGGGGTCGGATTTTTCAACGGGAACAACTGGAGGTTCAAAAACAACTCCAGGTTTGGGACAACTTGAGGATGGACGCCGTCGGTATCTCCGTTATTAGTAGGAAGTACCGTGTCCGTAGTAACCTCCGGTTCACGTTCCGCTACCTTGGGAGGAGGAGAAGAAGGGGTAGCAGGAGCCGTGGGTCCTTTGTATGAAACTCCACTTCGGGTGGTGATCGCCTTAACATCGCCCCTCGGATTAGCGACCGTGTTGCTAGGAAGTACTCCTAAGCCCAAGGGTCGATCATTTACAGACTTCTTAAGTTCAGAGATTGACTTTGCACGAAACAATAACCATCATCACAATAACCAGTCCCATTCCCATTTGCCGAGACCCTAGTGGCCTCGGCTCTACCTCTCCGGCCAAACAACACATCGACAACATCAACAATACACAACCACAATCCCTTCGTCGAGACCCCCTAACGGTCTCGGCTTACTATCTCTCGGCAACCAACAACAATGACAACAACAAAACCAAACATCGCCGAGACCCTAGTGGTCTCGGCTTTCCACTCTTCGACCCAACCACATCCCCATGCCATGCCAACACTCCAAACCGAGCCCTATCGGCCTCGGTATCATCACGCAACCGAAACCAAAGCCAAAACCAAATCCTAGACCTATCCACATCCTAACCCACTACCACAACAACTCTAAAATACCACTAATATCAAAACCCAACAACACCGAGAGCCTAGGCTCTCGGTTAACCCCATTCGAGCCAAAACCCAACACACTCAACCAAAACTCGATACCAAACACAACCTTATCATTTTTATTTCATTATTTTCGTTATTTATCATTCGACCCGCAAAACCCAGAGGTTTTTAGGTCAAACCGAGATATATATACGAGCCACAAATGGTGGTGAAACACCCACCTTGATCTTCGGACGAGTCGAACTCAAGAACTAGGTGAAAGTGGTGTGGATTCGATCCAAAACCTCGAATGAACAAGGTGTTAGTGAGGGTTATACGGGGTGGTTATGCTCGATAGAAAGAGGGTGAAGAGTTACGAATGGTGGTGGTGGAGGTGAGGTCACACGCTCGGCGGTGAGGGCGGTGTGACCGAATTTATGATCGGAAAAGGAGGTGTGTGGGGGTGTGTGTGTTTGCCGGCGAAGAGAGAGAGAGGGGAAGAGTTAACCCTAAAAAATATATATAAGTGGGTATATATAGGTGTAAGGATTGGGTGGGGATTATTAGCAAACCCTATTACTCCCTCGGGGACCAAAGTTGTCAATCTCTTTATATTTTTAACATACCGTGAACTGGATAAATATTACTCATTTTAAATACTTCTCGGGTGCTCAGGATTATTCCAATTGGTTTCATATTCGTTTCTACGCAAATTTTGATTATAAATATGTATATTCTTTATTTTTATTCCATTATTAACCATATTTTCACATTTTAATCATTTATTGTGACAAGACGCGCAGTGTTACTTACAAGGAAACCAGGGATACTCACGACTCACGCATAAACTAGATAAGATATATAAATAGAAAGACCCGAAATTACCAGTTGTCACACTGTATTATACGTCATCACTCGTATTACTAGGCTAGACTGTGCCGACTCACGTTGTGGCTAAAACTCAAGTTCTACTGGGGAAATTTCACGTATTAAATAACAATATCCCCAAATCAAAGTCTCACGTAAACCAAACTGGTTTCTAGTTTTTAGTTCATTCATTTTTATTCGTATCATAGAATAACACTAAGTCTCAAATTACTAGATTGTCACATAAAGGCAATTTTGACTTTTATTGGCCAATGCTCGATTTTGAAATTGAGTTTTTTTATTGCTCGACGAAACCATTTTTTCATTTTTTTTCTTGTTATAAACTAGACGAGTACCCGTACATATCAACGGGATTTTTTTACAGCGGGAAACAATTATAGTCGTGATATTGTAGTTATTCATTTTCATCAACTTGGAACTAACACAATAATAGTGAGATGTATAGTGTCTTATATAATAGAGTTTGTGGATAAATTTTTAGAAATTAATAATGTTGTGATTAAATTCAAAAGATCTCCTTGTCTTTTTTAGAAACAATATTAAGAAAAAGTTTTCAAAAGTTATCATGCTTTATTTTAAAATTTTAGGTGAGAACATTTTTTTTTCTGAACGGCTTGTTAGTTGTAGTGGTTCAAGTCCAGCAGTGACATCCAATTTGGCAGTAGTTGTCAAGGCAACATTGTTTGAATTTTTTGTGAGAATTTGAGTTTTAAAAAGATATTTTGAAGATTAAACATGATTTATTTTTAAGCAAAAATTTTTTGCTTTATATGTAGTGGAGATAAGAGATAAATCGTATTAAATACTAGCAGGGTACTCGCACGTTGTAGCGACGGGTATCCAGAAATAAAAATTTTCGTTCAATCATGTATTCTAATTTATTATGTTCTTTATGACAATAAATTTACAGATATCAAGAATTTCATGTGACATATTTCAACTGTTTAACTAATAACAATGTTTTTCATTTTATACTGTTATGATAATAAATATTTTAGTGAGCAATGTTTTTTCATCATTTAAAATATCTATTTGATTTATATAAAGCTAAGTTTTATGGATACGGGAGTTAAAAAAGATGTGAAACCGACAAACCAAGCCGACCGGCTTAATCCGAAACCGCAAAAAATAAAACTAAGAAATTGAACCCAAAAAAACCATAAATCGGATAAACCCTTTTATCGCGGTTTGATTTCAGTTTTTATTTTTAAATATCAACAGTTACACGAATCGAACCGTGTTTTATATACATGTAGTTTTAAACAAATTGAGGCTGGATTAGAAACATGTGCAGTAGAATAAAATATAGAGAAAAATATTTTATAATTTTAGCTTTATTATTTGTATTTCCTAAATTTTTGTTTTTGTGTTTGAATAGTTTGTATACTATGATTTACTATTTGTATTATTTAATTTTAAGTTTCAAGTATTTTAGTGACATTTAATTCAAGAATTTTGTTTAAGTTGGTTGTACAATATTTTGANAAAAAAAAAAAAAAAAAAAAAAAGGAAAAAAAAACAAGCACGGGAAGTAACTGAGCAATTACAAATGCAAGAAATGTAGAGCTTTCCTGGTAACTACCACTATCTACACCCATTTCTTACTTGCCAAGGCAATCACGTATGCTAATACTCAGGACCTGTCAATATAAAACAACTTCACATAAGTCTCATGAAAAGAACCCAAAAAACAAATAAAGGAATAAAACAGTACTCACAAGCAAAGATTGGAGCAGTCTTGACCCGTTTATATAGGAGTAGCAATATCAACAACATCAAGCTGTCATCGATACAAAAACTTTACTTAGCATGATACATGTATTTGAACTAACAATGAACACAAGACAGGCTATATATATCATGTTAAAATTGGCCATAAATTATAGCAATGTACAGATTCCGTTTTCACATACCTTAATATTATTATGAGACAAATTGAAAACACTGAACAGAACCAGATATAAAGATCCTATGGTGTCCCGAAATCAATAAGAAGCATATAGGACAATGTTCTTTTCTCATAATTTTGAACTTGTATACTTTGAGGATGAATGGATGATGTATTTAGTCATATACCCATATGCATACATACTAGTGAAAGGGGACTTGGAGCGGCCTTCAAATTAGCGAAACAATGTGAAACAAAGTTTTGACAGGTTTGATCAAAGGTCTAAATGCCCTTTTCATTAAGAACAAAAACGTCGCGTACAGAAAATAATGTAGTTAATTCAACTACGTTACTATCAATGGTTAAGAAAGTAAATTTGGGAATGGAAACTTATAGAAAACGAGACAGTCATAAGTGACAAAAAAATGAGTAACAATCGTCGTAGCAAAGTATAAATTAATGTACTCTCAGAGTTTTATTCCTACAACCAGTGCCGAGAACCAAGAGAGCACGATAAGTAAAAGATTTTGTTTCAATGATGTGAACTAAAGTATAAATTAATGTACTCTCAGAGATTTATTTTGGTTCAACGATATCAAAGGTTTCATATAACATAGTTTTCAACAAGGTTACCTTTTTTAGTGGTGCTTGTGTGCCAAAACCCTCTCCCATTCTAGGCTCCTTGAACATACATAAAACATGAGAACATGCATTGCGTAAGAAGTAGCATACTAAAGAAAAAGAAACAAATTTTCGAGAAGCAGTAGGGTGTTATTAGCTTAATAGGGTATGCATACCTGATTGTACTTCAAGAGATCGCTTATAATGGTCAATCTGAGATTGTCCAGGAGGTCAGAATTTTCAACCTTATGCCCAGTTGATCTATAAAACAAACAAATATGAGAGCTAACGCAAATATTCTGTTCATGGGAGGAAAACATTCTTTTCCAGCAGTCCACTTTATTTTTAATAGAACTAAATAAAACAGCAGAGTTCCCTTGACAAGCATCTAATACGAATCAGAAAAATGAAACTAAGAAGCATACTCACGTTTGAGTAACTAAAACTCGTGTATGTACGATTGATCCTTCAGTTGTGATAGTTTGTTTTGCTACATCCAAACCAAGATGTTTCAGTCCATTAATCTGCAAAAGAAAGACCAGTGTGTCGGAAGGTTAACTAGTCAGTAGACTTTACGAAGTCATCCTTGAGAAAAAAGAGAGTATACTAGTAGAGAATGCACACAAATTGAATAGTAGAAATCCCTTATAAATAATGATACCTACTAAGGTACAAAAAGAAAATGTCACCCCCAAACGGATACCAGCACTTCCTTTGAGGATGGACAATTTTTTTGATGTATTGACTCAACAGAAGTACTCGATAGCAAAGGATTCAATTGTTGTAAATTTGCGTTGAGATTAAGAACATTAGAGCATACCGTATCAGTGAGGGCATCGAGAGAACCAGGGAAGCTGACTTGTAGAACAGTTGCATCTGGATTTGAATATGAATCAACGGTAAGAACCAGACTAGGAACATCAACATCCTCCTGTTCAAAATAATAGATAGAGATGAAAATGTTTATGATTGGCAAGCGTAATTATGAATACAAACACAATGCAATGCGAGAAAAAGAGGACTACCTCATGAGAACTAGATTCATAAAAAGTCTTAAGGCGGCTTTGAAACAATTTGGTTATCTGTGATATCTCGTCATTCTTCACTGATTTCCACATGCCTTTATCATTATCATCATTGATAGGAACATGAATAGTAGTGGGATCGGGCTTAAAAGTGACAAGAATATCATGTTTGAAAACATTTTTCCAGTCATAATCCCGAATAAGAGTCTTATCAATCCCAATGACGTCGGGTAAAATGAATTTAAACTGGGACAAATGAGTGTAGGTAAACCTTCTGCAAGGAGTAATATCCCAAATAATATAATTACTAAGCAGCGGTTTCAAATAACAATAATAACTTGGGGAAAAAGAGTATATACATACGTTTTTGTCATTTGCTCTATCAAAGATTTGATGCTTGAAAAGGTTTGCGCAGATCCATTCAATCGAAGTAATCGGATAGCAAACGCCAAACCATCAAACAAAGTGTCCAACAATTCATATCTAAAAGACAGCAATGGAAGATAAATCAAACTTTTGGAAAATACAACAACGACGACTACAATACCTAATCCTGCTACTGCGGGGAGGTAAAACGACCAGGTGCATTTACGAAAAAACTAAATAAGACTAAACACATTTTGGGGGGGGGATGAAAAAAAGTTGATATATATTTTTTTTTTTACAAGAATTAGCACTTAGCCACGAAAATCCATGCCCCAAGATGGGTCACACCCCTGCCCGAGGTAAAAGGGAAACATTTGAAAAATGTCTATAAAATAATAAAAAAACAGAAGAATCGCTTACTTTTGTTCTACGGTTTTATGGTTTGAAATTGGGGTTTGAGTTGAGGGTCCAGGAGGAGCAGATCGTGGTAAGGCCGCCACCCAATCTCTAAGGGCTGGTTTAAGGTTCATTTTCTTAAGCTTTTGGGTCAGTTGTCCTACTCTCGCCGGTTGTTTTAGCTTCTCCATCATCTGATTTTGATTTTTTTTTGGTGTTTCCTTTTCTTTCATCTCTCTGTCTAGGGTTCTTTGGTTCTACGATTTTCTAGTTTTCTTTTCCCCTCCTCGGCTCCTCGTTCCCCTTTTTACAAAAACTAGACGAGTACCCGTGCATAGCAACGGGATTTTATAGCGATAGATAATTTATTGATAAAAAAAAGTTTATAGGTTATAAACGGAAAATAATAAAAGTTTGAAGATTTGGGAATTAAACATAATGTTTTTAAACCCGGTTCGACCGGGGTTGTTCAACCGGTTGAACCGTTCTGGTCGGAAAATGAGTTGATTTAAACCGGATCAACTTGCTACCACTGCGGGGAGGTAAAACGACCAGGTGCATTTACGAAAAAACTAAATAAGACTAAACACATTTTGAGAGGGGGGGGGGAAAGAAAAAAAGTTGATATATATATTTTTTTTTACAAGAATTAGCACTTCGCCACGAAAATCCATGCCCCAAGATGGGTCACACCCCCGCCCGAGGTAAAAGGGAAACATTTGAAAAATGTCTATAAAATAATAAAAAAACATAAGAATCGCTTACTTTGGTTCTACGATTTTCTAGTTTTATTTTCCCCTCCTCGGCTCCTCGTTCCCCTTTTTACAAAAATAAATAAATAAATAAATCTATTAGTATCTAGCTATTTGTGTTGTTATCTTGAAACATGTATTAAGATAATGTTGTAATTTGGAATATTTCTTTTAGGGAAAATTGTCTAAAAATACATTCAACTTGCCGCTTTTTACTATTATATTCATTGAACTTTTTTTTTTCCTATTGTATACACAAACTTTGTTAATCTTACTATTGTATCAATAATATGTCTGTTTTATGACGTGGCGGTGATTAAGCACACTAATTATTGATACAAAAGTATGATTAACAAAGTTTGTGTATTGATACAATAGTAAGATTAACAAAGTTTGTGTACACAATAGTAAGATTAATAAAGTTTGTGTATACATTAGGAAAAAAAAAAGTTCAATGCATACAATAGTAAAAAGTGGTAAGTTGAATGTATTTTTAGCTCTGTTGTAAAAATCGGTCCAGGCGGCCGATTAATCCCCGCATAATCGTTGATCGCTCACTAAGCGCCTTGATTTATCATAATCGGCCAATTTAATCGCTTTAGTCAAAGATCGCTTAAAAATTAGTCAACAAACCGATTAATCGGGCAAATCGGTCTAATCGGACAAAATTGCTTAAAAATCGGTCAACAAAATCGCTTAAAAATCAGTCAAAATCGCTTAAAATTGGTCAACAAACCGATTAATCAGACAAAGTCAGTAAAAGATCGCTTAAAAACGGTCAACAAATCGAGTAATATGTATGTTTTGACTTTGAACTTTGAAGAATTATGTTTATATTTGAACACTTTAAATATTTGAACTTTGATGCATTATACTTATCTCTTACATATAATATAATATAATATCTAAAATTACAATTTTGTGCATAAAAATTCCAATCCGATTAATCCCCGATTAATCCCCGCCTAACGATTAATCGCTAGGCCCTACCCAACCGCCTCACTAGCGCCTAGCGATTTTTACAACCTTGATTTTTAGACATTTTTTCCTTTCTTTTAATCAAATCATGTATGGTGTTACCTATTATCTTATGTTTTCAGACGTGAGTTGTTGCACCTCGTGTTTCCACTTTAGGGGGTCATTTAAGCCCTAAGTCGTAATTATTTGATCAAATATTGCCTTATATCGTTCCTTTTGTCATTTAGGTACCTTGGAGAAGGAATCCGGAAAAGGAAGCATTTTGGACATTTTTTGAGCATAAAAGTGAAGAAAATGACAAAGTCTCAAAATATGCTGGAAATGGTACCTGTCGGCGTCACGCCTTACAAGGTGACGGCGTCATGTGTTGACAAAGAGGTGGATATGAAGTTTACACAAGACGCGCCAGAAAGATTTTGGACATTAAAGTGTGACGGCGTCACCCTTTGTGACGCCTAGGCCGTCACGTGTTACAGCAAAAGGAGACGGCCCAGAAGCTTTTATAGGGTAACGGTGTCAAGAGTGGATCTATGGGTCTAATAGTCAACAGAGCAGGGGGTAATTACGCTTTCAACCAAGTGAGTATGTACGTGTATGGATTAGCTTATGTACAAGATCTTAATATGTGTTTTTAATTAATGAAAGCTCACACTTTATAATGACCTGAAACAGGATCACGTATTCACATGTTACCAGCGAATGATGGTGCTCCAACCCATCCATGTTTTACACCCACAGCCACCAGATATAGCTATCGAGCCGCAACTACAGCTGGAACTGGATCAACCCGTCGTGCCACCGGCTACCCCCTAGACATCAGTTACCAGGAGTACCAGCAGAACTCTTTAAGAGTGGTGATTTTCATGATTGATTGACATGTAAAAAGGTTTCTGTGTAATTCATTGTTCAATACTAAAATTTTGGTTCTGGAATTACAAGACTACGATATAACAGATATGGATTATATTGGTGATATGAGTTTTCTTGACTTGGAATTAATACAGCCAAATGGAATGTCTTTATTGGCTATTAACTAAATTTCTTATGTTGCTAAATTGATGGATGATCAATGGCCATCAATTCCTGANNGTGTGAATTACTTGTGTTCGTGTTCTTCTTAAGTTAATCATTATATTCCGCATAGTGATTAAGGTTACATACAAGTCAGCTTCTATACATTATTGTCTTGGTTTATCTAAGATAGTAATTCTAGATCAATTGCTCAACTGGGATCAACAAACTTGGTCTCCAACAAGTAAATGGCATGTATGTTTCCCACTCGCAAAACTTGACATGTTCTTCCGAACCGGTAATAAGTAGTACTGATATAACCATATTCATTGTTGAGGAAGCAACCCTTTCCACATAAAGAAATTCTACGTCACTACCATAAAAAAGTAAAATTACGAACCTTTCCAATAATTACAACGTTTCATGATGGCTAGTACTACTACAACAAACTTCAATTTTTATTTATACAACAAAACATTTTTGATTCACAATTGTTTCATTTGGTACTAATTATTAACCTTCTTTAGCTAATGCTGAGACAAATATGATGGCGGAAATGAGGATGCCAATGTAGTAGACCTGTGCTAATATCATGTTACACATGATTTCGGATGGAGCTTTTAGAGCGCAACTAGATAAATGAACAAATGAGATGGTTCGAGCATGTCACGAGGAGACCACGTTATATACCTATTTACACTTTTTGCATTGGGTAAATGTGTGATTGTTTACATCATTCCTTCCCATACCTCACTTTGATGACATTGATTATGTTTGATGATCAACGTGTGCACATGAAATAAGCACTGATAATCTTTGTTCTGTTTTAACACAATAATAGACCTGATATAGTTGACGCTAAATGAAATCAAATGTCAGCACTTCTTTTCAAGCTTTTTTCAAATGTGTAAACTGATAAACACCATTTTAAGAAAATTAACAATTCCTAATCAGACGCTTCTAAATACTAAGTCATGTGAAATTAACAGTGCCAGTTTGAGCACATATATAGTATTAGAATTTCACAGGTCTTCAACTTTCAGAATCATATATGTTTACAGATTCTATGTTTGACAGGAACTTATTTTCCAGGATCATATCAACAAGATTGACAAGAAAGATTCTTATTTATAACAACATAATTGTGAATTACATTGTATATGAGACTCTCCTCGGAACGTTACATGTATCTCCTATTTATACTAAACGAATGGTTGTGTTCAAACCATTGTATCGGTTCAGAGGGTTGTGTGTGAATCGACACACCCTTTCACAATTCCAGGAAAAATACATTTAACTAAATTAACTAACTTTTCGGTTATTAAGTTTCTATTTAACGACTTTGGTCCTTTAACTATCGTTAATTACATATGTACAAGACTTATGCAATTACAGGGTCTAACATTTACCCCCTTAATTGTTTAAGTCTTGTTCTTCGAGTCTTCATACTCTTCTCCGTGTCTCTTTCGTTCCTTCTTCCTGTCTTTGCCAACGTGTTGTTGCTGTACCACGTTGTCTTTCTCTTTGTGTCGACTTGGTACAAGGCGTGTGTGTGCCCTAGACCTCCTTTTTGTCTCGGCTTCTTTCTCCAAAAACACCCAACGTGTTGTTTGGCCACAATCAAACTTCGTGTTTGTTGTTGTTTCCGTTCCAAGTCCTTCACCAAAGTTCCTTCTCTCATAAATACTCCTCGGTATTTCCAGAAGCAAGTCGTTTGCTTCTTCCTTTTCGCCAATACCCCATGGTATTGCTTCAACGTCTAAACAAATGAGAGTTTTGTTTGTCGTTCTGCTGTTGCTTGTCCCTTTCCAACGTTGCACCACAATACTCCTTCTTTCTTTCTTTAATTACACGCCGTATCTTCAACAACTCCTAATACCCGTCGGTATTCTTCTTACAAAACCAAGTGATCAGCCTATTTTGTTCTTCTTGTTGTTGTTCCGTATTGCTCTTAACGTCTCTCCAAACAATCCTTGATTGTTTTGTTATCTCGGTATACCTTATCACATCCACAAGCAACGCCTTTTTCTTGCGTTTATAACGCGTATTCCCTTTGTGTTCTCTTTTGTCAACCGGTTGTCTTAACACAAAGTATCCTTCTTCTTGACGTCCTTCTCTACCAAATTGCCGCGCTAAATCTGTTGGCAATGGGTCTTTACTTCCTTCCAATTTGTTGCGTTATATTATGCAACAAAGGGTCTCCTTGGTTTGTTGTCGTGTGGCACTAAACACAAACAAAGTTTCTGAAAAAACTTGTGTGTTCTTCTCTTGTTCTTACTGCTGCGTACAGCAACCACACCAACACAACCAAATCTGGTTACCACTTCGTTTGGTGCCCTTTAACGATTGCAATTTCCTTTTACTTCCAACGTGTTGCGTTACTAGTTTGCAACAGTGGGTCTCTTTGTTGTCACGCTATTTTAGTCGCCAACAAGGGGTTGTAACAATATTGTTCTTCCTTCTTGTTTTGTTGTCGCGTTTCAATTGATCACAACAAAACTCCACCAATTCGTTTGGTGCCCGTATCCGTTGGTTCTGATGTGCACTATCTTCCCCAACAATCTTTGGTATCTCCCTTCTCGGTCTCTTGATCTTCTTGATCAAAAGGCTTGAATCATTTCTGCAATCTTGTAAACCATCGGCTCTGATACCATATTAGAATTTCACAGGTCTTCAACTTTCAGAATCATATATGTTTACAGATTCTATGTTTGACAGGAACTTATTTTCCAGGATCATATCAACAAGATTGACAAGAAAGATTCTTATTTATAAAAACATAATTGTGAATTACATTGTATATGAGACTCTCCTCGGAACGTTACATGTATCTCCTATTTATACTAAACGAATGGTTGTGTTCAAACCATTGTATCGGTTCAGAGGGTTGTGTGTGAATCGACACACCCTTTCACAATTCCAGGAAAAATACATTTAACTAAATTAACTAACTTTTTGGTTATTAAGTTTCTATTTAACGACTTTGGTCCTTTAACTATCGTTAATTACATATGTACAAGACTTATGCAATTACAGGGTCTAACATATAGATAGAGAGAGATAGAGTCAGAGATATATAACAGATAGATTGAGATGAATAATAGTCAAATTCTAAGGAGAATTTTTCTGAATAGACAAAAAACTACCTTCGCTGCAAAGTTTCAGACATAACTGACTTGTTGCATATTTACTGTAACACGTTTGCGAACAGCAAATAGTCATCGAGACTCGCCAGGGCCTTCACTAAGCACTCCTGCGCAACTAGTTTTTGTGAAGAGATAAAGGAGACGGACAAGACACGAAGAGCCGCTACAAAATCCTCACTATTCACTTCTTCTCTCAGGTGCATCCTGGCATGAGCCTTTGCCAGCCGTTCCAATGATTTCAACTGCTTTACAGGTGCTGGAACACTTGCTCGCTATGAACACAATAAAATATTGCAAGTGAGCAAAAATACAGCAGAAATAAAGTTTTTTATTATTTGATGACAAACTTACCAGTTGAGTTTTATATTCTTCTGGGATGGTGAATGTTGGGAATACATTTAACCAGGCATATGTGATGTACTTCTTGAGCATATCCTGTGGAATGGGCTGCCACATGAAGGAGAAAATTACTCCATAACATTAACACTTCTTCAACCAAAAAAAATCCACAAATGCATGAACCCAAAAATCCACAAATGCATCCTTGGAAGCATGTTAAGACAAATTCAAGTAATATAATGAAATTTTGAAAAAAAAAACGTAAATTAGTCTTCTGCTGTTATAATGAAATTTTGGGGGTGTTATAATGAAAAATGTTACGACGAAAACGTAAAAAAATGAGGACTAAAAAGTAAAAAAGATTGACAAAAACGTTAAAAAAATGGACGAAAACGTTAAAAAAAAATAGACGAGCACGTAAAAAAATGGACAAAAACGTTTAAAAAAACGGACGAGAACGTTAAAAGATGGACGAAAACGTAAAAAGATTAACAACGGTGCAAAATATTAACGGAGGGACTAACAGTGCAAAAAATGAGGACTAACAGAGCAAAAAATATTAACGGAGGACTCACGGTTCAAATAACTTAACGGATAAACTAACGGCCATCCAATTTAGGGACTAAAAGGGTGACAAGTTTCCAAAATTAGGGATGTCTGGTGTACTTATTTTGACTTAGGGACTAAACTTGCAATACGTGTAAACCACAGGGACCATCCGTGTAATTTTGTCATAATCTAAGTTCACAAACTAATATACACAAATAGGTTTACATAGAAAAACAAAAACATTATAACGAAATTTATATAAACCTTATAACAAATTTACATGAACTCTATACAAATTTTACACTAAGTTTATAAAACAAATTACATGAACTCGCAAAACAAAATAACAATAACTTTTATAACAAAATTTACCAGCCACTATGAAAAAGAAACCATATATCTATTACCGGCGGCAGCAGCAGCAGTGGTTTCCGGCAATGGCAACGCACAACAGATCTATAAAAAATATGTGATTACAAATCAAATCTGTAAAAAAAATATGTGAAAAAAAACCCTTCAAATCTCGAAAACCCCTCAAAACTTAACATACACGACTATATATTCTTCTGATGAGGGTATGTAACATTTGTTTGTCATGCTGATAGGAAAGATTCCGATGCGGCCGAGAAAAGTTCCAGCAACGATCGTAATAATATAGTCTGTTAATACAAATATCTCCTAAAAACGTTATTTATATTTTACGATCTTTGCTAAGTTTTGTTAACGACAAAATACAAACTTTAGCTTATAAGTAATTCATCACTTTAGTTTTTAGTCTTGTATTAACTAGAATTTACATTTCTTTTTAAACATAACATAGTTTTTATTTCTTTAAAAAGAAACTGTCACATCTCATAAATGGAAAGTTTATGTGTTTGACCATCTTTAGTTCTTACACACTTTTGGAAGTATTCCACATTGAGTCAATGCATGAAATAAATTGATGTGACCTTGTTTGTCTTGGAGAAATTTACTTTGTGTGCAAGTTTTGTAGTGTCAATTCTGGCGGAACCCTGGGGTTACACGGGCAGAACCCTTCTGAGGGTGCCGCCGTTTCCGCCAGACTTGACACTTGTTTGAGTATAAATACCAAACAACTTGCAAGAAATTTCTCATCAATTTAGGACATATATTTCATATATCCTCTCATCTAACTCAGTAACATTTGACTTTTGTGATTCTCTTATGTAGCAAAGAAGTTCACAAGTTCATCTAAGAAGTTACAATTTTCAACTCATAAGTTGCAAGACTTGTTAGCTTTGTTGTGTATAGACTTCGGTAGTTTATACGTAATTTGTATCATGTGTAGAAGTGATCGGTTAGTATTTTAGGCCTCAAAATACATAGTGTGTAGGGAGTGGTTGTACCCTTGGTAAAGAACTCGACATCTAGCTTAGTGTCGGAAATATTATGTAAGCGACGATGGGAGTGGTTGTACCCGTGTAAAGAACTCGACATCTAGCTTAGTGTCGG
>LBNU01016294.1:15141-59790 GCA_014162995.1 Artemisia annua | reverse complement strand
AAAAAAAAAAAAAAAAAAAAAAAAAAAAAAAAAAAAAAAAAAAAAACTTGTTAATAATTGACTAAGATATAAAGTAAATAAAAAATAAAAAAATAATAAAAAACATTTAAGACAAATTTTTACTAAACAACACACTGTTTCTACAAACATTGAAAGAAAGTACCTATCTCTGCTGCGTGTATTAATCAAAAGCAAATTATAAAATAAGGAAATTACCAAAGAATAAAATTCAAAACTCCAACTTATTAACGAACTTCTAACTAAAATAAACCCCACCTGTCACCAACGCTCACAAAGGAAGACGTACAATGGCGAATAACGGTATTGACCGATTTTTAACGAATGTTGAACTAGAATACTACGGAAGCGAAAATATTGTAAACAAGTTTGGAACAGTACAAGAAGTTAGAGAGCGGGTTCTATTTTTAGTTGAAAGCGAGAGAAGGCGTGACCGTATTGAATGTTCGAATGATGATTGGTTACTCAATGCTAGGGCTGACGAAATCGCATGGTTAGAAGATGTGTGTATAATCTTGATATATCGTAACCAATTTTCTTTCTTTATGATTTTTTACGTAATGTTGTTACATGCATTTAGTGTTTATGATGATGAAGATTGTTTTATGTTAGGGTTTTAATGTATGTACGTGTTACATGCTTTGTGTAGTACGTGTTTTGATTAACAGAGTTGGCTATCAATTTATTTGATATGATTAAGTAGGGTTTCTAAAGAAAAAAGAAAACATGGTTGTTTTAAAGCAATCAGACAAAGAACACGAGGATTCGTAAAGAAATCATGTTTCGTATACGTACTCAGTTTGTCTATCCGAAACGAAATAAGTAAACGAAGATGGAAACTAGGACTTCGCCTTTTACTATTGCTCAAAAGATATCAATGGAACAAATAGATCAAATATACTTTATTAGTATATGTGTGTGTGTGTGTGTGTGTGTGTGTGTAAATATCGTTGAATATTGGTGCGTGNCAACTTACGAAATCGAATAGCTAATGGGAACTAGTAAGCACGTAAAACACCATATCCAAGTTGCACTTGCCTACTTGATGAAGCCTTATCGACATGACCAAATTATGCCTATTAAGCTTCGGTAGCTCGTGTTTCATCGGTATGATTGGCGTACCAAGAACCGATGCTAGAATTGTCGCGACGAAAACTTGTCACATTCCGTATCAAGGTGATTCTCGGACCATTCGTGCCCGTGAACGAAATAAGACCCGATAATATGCATATCATAGTCAAGACTATCAAGTACATCGACAGAGGTTGTCACGCCTTTTTTGGCGCAAGTACAGAAAAAGAAGTCGGATGAAAAGTCAACTTTCGAGGATGGCGGTATAGTAAAGGACTTTCCTGAAGGTCTTTCCGTGAAGAACTACCCGGCCTTCCCACCCAACCCGGCAAAGTGGAATTTCAAATGAGTTAAAATACCAGGAGCAGCACCGGGTGGCTCGAGCACCATATCGGCTGCACCATCCGAAAATGAAGGAGCTGTCCGAACAATTGCAAGAGTTGTCGGATAAAGGATTCATCCGTCCGAGTTCTTCGCCTTGGGGAGCTCCAGTGTTGTTTGTTAAGAAGAGAGACGGATCTTTTCGGATGTGTATAGATTATCGCGAACTGAACAAACTTACGGTGAAGAATCGATATCCGTTGCCTAGAATCGACGACCTGTTTGATCAACTACAAGGATCGAGTGTCTACTCGAAGATTGATCTGAGATACGGTTATCATCAACTAAGGGTTAGGGAAGAAGATATTCCTAAGACCGCTTTCAGGACGCGGTACGGTCACTATGAGTTCCAAGTAATGCCGTTTGGTCTGACTAACGCGCCAGCTGTATTTATGGACCTGATGAACCGAGTGTGCAAACCTTATTTGGACAAATTTGTGATTGTTCATCGATGATACACTCATATATTCTCGCAGCAAGGAAGAACATGCGGAACACTTAACCAATATTCTCGAACTACTCAAGAAGGAACAATTGTACGCCAAATTTTCCAAGTGTGACTTTTGGATAGAGAAAGTACAATTTCTTTGGCATGTTATCGACAGAAAGGGTATTCATGTGGACCCTGCAAAGATAGAAGCTGTTAAAAATTGGGCGTCTCCTACAAATCCTACAGAGATACGACAATTTCTAGGTCTTGCTGGGTACTATCGAAGATTCATCGAGGGTTTTTCCAAGATTGCTAAACCTTTGACGGAACTGACACAGAAGTAGAAGAAGTTTGACTGGAGCAAAGAACAAGAGTCGTCATTTCAACTCTTGAAACAGAAACTTTGTGAAGCATCAATCCTATCATTGCCCGAAGGAAGCGAAGACTTCGTGGTATTTTGCGACGCATCATAGCAAGGTTTAGGTGCCGTGTTAATGCAGCGGAAGAAAGTTATCGTATATGCTTCCCGACAGCTCAAAATCCACGAAAGGAACTATACAACTCATGACCTTGAGTTAGGTGCAGTGGTATTCGCACTCAAAATGTGGAGGCATTATCTGTATGGTACCAAATGCACGGTATTTACGGATCAAAAGAGTCTACAACACATCCTAGATCAGAAGGAACTGAATATGAGGCAACGCCGATGGTTAGAATTGCTCAGTGACTACGATTGTGAAATCCGTTACCATCCTGGAAAGGCTAATGTTGTGGTGGATGCCCTGAGCCGAAAGGAACGAATTAAACCACTTAGAGTCAGATCTCTAGGAATGACAATTATCTCACCACTTCCATCAAAGATACTTGAGGCTCAGACTGAAGCTCTCAAAGAAGAGAACCGTCCCAAGGAGAAGATATATGGTATGCCAGAAAGTGAGAGGCTTTACGAAGAAATCAGACGGGAGATTATGTTTCAAGGATCGGAGTTGGATCCCACTATATGGCGGAATACGTGACCTCATCATGCACGAGTCTCACAAATCCAAGTACTCCATACATCCGGGTTCTGATAAGATGTATCAGGATCTTAAGAAACTTTATTGGTGGCCGAACATGAAATCCGACATCGCTGAGTACGTCAGAAAGTGTTTGACATGTTCAAGGGTAAAGGCCGAGTGCCAAAAGCCCTCAGGTTTATTGATACAACCCGAACTTCCGGTGTGGAAATGGGAGAGAATCACTATGGACTTCATCACAAAGTTACCTAAGACATCAGGAGGATTTGACACCATATGGGTCATTGTTGATCGTCTCACTAAATCTGCACACTTTTTACCAATCAAGGAAACAGACGATATGAACACCATTGCACGGTTATATCTGAAGGAAATAGTCTCACGGCATGGAGTGCCGATATCTATCATCTGAGATCGAGACAGCCGTTTCACTTCCAACTTTTGGCGGTCATTGCAAAAAGCTTTGGGTACTCGGTTAGACATGAGTACTGCATACCACCCACAAACCGATGGTCAGAGTGAGAGGACTATCCAAACCTTAGAAGATATGTTGCGTGCATGTGTGATCGATTTTGGAAAGGGTTGGGATAAGCATTTGCCATTGGCTGAGTTTTCTTACAACAACAGTTACCAAGCTAGCATCAAGGCTGCTCCATATGAAGCCCTTTATGGTCGGAAGTGCCGATCACCAGTTTGTTGGGCAGAAGTTGGAGATGCACAACTCACAGGACCTGATCTGATCCATGAGACTACCGAGAAAATCATACAAATCAAGCAATGTTTGCAAGCTGCCCGTGACCGGCGAAAGAGTTATGCCGATGTGAGGCGAAAGCCTATGGAGTTCCAAGTTGGGGATAGAGTCATGTTGAAAGTATCCCCGTAGAAAGGGANATTGCCTAGAATCGACGACCTGTTTGATCAACTACAAGGATCGAGTGTCTACTCGAAAATTGATCTGAGATCCGGTTATCATCAACTAAGGGTTAGGGAAGATTAGATTCGGGAAACGTGGAAAATTAAATCCCAGATATGTTGGACCATTCAAGATCTTAGAAAGAGTGGGCCCCGTGGCATACAAGCTTGAATTACCCGAAGAGCTCAGCCGAGTGCATCCTACTTTTCACGTGTCCAATTTGAAGAAGTGTCTGTCCGATGAAACCCTCATTATCCCTTACAAGGAACTACGACTTGATGAGAAACTCAACTTTACCGAAGAACCTGTAGAGATCATGGACCGTGACGTGAAACGATTGAAACAGAGTCGCATCCCCATTGTAAAGGTCAGATGGAACTCTAGAAGAGGACCTGAATTCACTTGGGAGCGCGAGGATCAAATTCGTGCTAAATATCCAAACCTATTCGATAAATCAACCCCAAACACCGATTCAACTCTGGATTCCGGGACGAATCCAATCTAACGGGTGGGTACTGTAATACCTCGTAATTTCCCATGTCATTTATTAATGATAAACATCGATTTATTTAAACATATGATAACGAAGCCATTTTTGCGGGCCAATTTATTTTTTTTTATATAAATTATCACCTGTGTCACCGATAATTACTTTTGAATGTCACCCGATGCATGGGAATCTCCCGATGCATGAGATAGTCACCCGGTATTACCGTTTGTCACTCTTGGGCATCACCCAACGAGCTTAATACGAATGACTCCCACTTACGAAGCGACACCTAAATATGAACACCGCGATATGTGATATATATATGAGAACTATTATTATACGATTTATATATATATATATATATATATATATAAATATAAGTATGTGTACGAATAAAGATCACCGACGAATTTCTTATACATATTATATCACCGAGCCAACACCGACACGTTATCACCCGAACACGAGCCTAACATTTTATATTATATCTTTTCTTTTGGACTGGGCCTACAATATTCACCAAGCTCACCGGGGTAATTTCTTTTCTTTTCTTTCCTTCACATTGGGCTGAGGTCATCAAGCCCACTAGATCCATTGTTTTCTTTTCCTTGGGCCACGACTACACCCCAAGCCCAAACCATGTTTCTTTTCTTTTTCTTGGGCCACTGCTAGGCCGAGCCCAACACAAACAAAACACAAACATAATCTTAGTTACAAAACCACAATTTCATTATTTGATTTTGTCTCTGCTTCGACTTGAACTCGAACACGACACATCCAAACTTTCTTGTTTCCCTATAACTCGACATCACTCCACCATTTCTCTTTTCTTCTTTCTTTGCGTACAAGACTAAACAAGACCACAAGCCACCTTCTTTTCTTCTTTTCTTCCTTTGTCGACTAAACACCAACACCACACAAGCTTTCACTAGTCACCTCCAAACCCTCTCCTTGCTACTCAAAGTAACGACACAACACCACACACTCCCACCCTCCTCCTTTCTCTTTGCGTGCCACACTCACCAAGCCACCCTAAACCTACTACATTAAATAAATTCTATGTGACAAACTTTACCTAAAACCTTATTAACCAAAGGTTCTTATGTCACAATAACCCCTAACAAAGTACTCTTTTTATTCCTTTTTCAATAGATTAATCAACCAAGGACATTCATATGCCCTTAACCCTTGCTTGTCCTATGCATAAAATATTCAAAAGTTCATCATAGCCCTCACACTTCCTTACACTCTCGACATGACCAAGCAATGAAGATTTGACCATGTTTTCATTCGAATGACCCATCACGCATACCTTCTAAACTATCTTAAAATAATCCAAAGGCCATGCCTTCTTTCTCTATAAAACCTATCGAAAACTCTCACAACTCACCACACTCAAAAGCATTCCAATCACAAGTCGAAAACACTTCATCATTTTCTCCCTTGTTCACTGCCGAGAGCTCAAGAGGTTCACACAAAGTTTTGGGTCAAGTAAAAGTATATTGGGTTATATTTTATGAACGTGGGGTAACAAATTCGAAAGGGGTTTCTCCAAGTCATTCTTTCTCGTACACCTTTCACGCCACTCGACCACTTCACCACCCTTGAGGTGTTGTAAGTTTACTCGATCCTATTTCTTTCCTTTCATTATTTATTTTCGTTTTGCATGCATACACTTGTTAACACATCGACTAGAACTCTTAAAGATGTAAAACACAATAAGGTACAAACTCACTCGACACCTATAGAAAAGGGCTCGTTGTTTCTTTTCTAAACGTACAACCTATATATATTTTTCGACCAACTGATTCTTTGAACCAAGCTAAACCAAGATAAGTCGACATGCAATAATATTAAGATCATACGCTATACTAAATCGATGCCAAAGCTAAGCCCCTAAATCGTTTTCCATAAAAACTAAAAATCATAAGTTTGGGCCGAATGGGCTAACGAGCCCATGAAGTTTTCGGTTGGAAAAACTGAAACATAAATTTCGAAATGATTTTTAAAAAAAACACAAAACTGATTTTTATAAACTTTTATAAGATTAAATATGATAACTTTTGTGAAAATAAAAGTTATTTTTCGAAAACTAGATTTTGGACCTAATTTGCAAAATATTTTCGTTAAGGGACCAAAAGTGTAAAACTGTGAAAACTTTCAGATTTTAATGAAACTATGATATTTTAAATAAACTTAAGGGTAGAAACTGTAAATAATCAAAACTTAAAGTATAAAGTGTAAAAGAAATGTTTTGGACTAAAAATGTAAATATTTTTAACCCAAGAGTATAAATTGTAACTTTCGCAAAGTAAAGGGATAAAACTTGAATATAATATTTTTACTTTAAAACCTTTTTACATTTTTACATATTATATATATAATATGTATATATACTTTTAAAATAATTATATATATATACTTTATATTTATTATTTAACTTAAATAAATTTTACTACGAATAAAAATATTAACGACAACGAATAACTAAACGTTAAAGGAAAACGTTATCGTATCGAAAGTATAAAATAACAACGTTAAGTTATTTCGGATATTTTAATTCACGAGATTGATATCACTGTAATTGATAAGTAACACACGTCATTCACACATCGAGTTTGAATCACCGATAACAATATATATCACATTGATTTAGGTCGCAAGTCGGAGATCATTCATTGCTATTCGTAGCAAGTCACCGTCACCGTTTGGGTACTATCTGAGTCTTATTCATTACCACCGAAGTTAACACCTCACAGGTGAGTCTATAGTTTCACCTTTCTAAATTGTTTTTAAAACCCCGTGGGGAGATACATGCGATAAATTGAACACAAGTATTTTACGTATGCGATGAATTACCTGATATTGCCTAAGTTGACCACCCGTGCAACAAGTCCCTCATATCACGAACCTTAATCACTTGCGAGAGAGCGCGAATATAGTTGGTAGATCTATCGGAATGGCAGCCCATCTCTACCAAGGTGATTACTTGGTAGGAGATGTGCTATATTCGAGGTACATAGAAATTTTGCACATTTCTATCACCGAGGGCCCTTTTGTCATTTACATCCTTTGTGGTGTAGGTGATTTTATCTTTTATGATATTTCAACGCGATGTTAACGCTTGAGATTCGTGAGGCTTAGGAGCAATATTGACACCCGATATATGTTTATGTACATATATGACACCCGGTTATCAAGGCCAATCTACCTTGATTCTTTATTTCTAAAATATTTGACTTGTGTTCACACTGTTGACGAATTAAACTACTATGGATTCACTCAACCTTTGTGTTGACGTTTTTAGCATGTTTATCTCAGGTATCTAAGCGGTATGATGGCACGGAGCTGGCAAAAAGGGCACACATGACCTCTCTTTTCTATGGAATAATCATATCATTCCTTTCAAACTCACCACTCTTTTGTGAAAAGTTCCATTCTTGGAAAATGTTTTGTAACTCTGAATATTTGAGTTTTCATTGAATGATATAAAACTTATCTTTTGAATTATTTTCTATGATTATGATTGTGAACCTTTGACGTAATTACCCCGAATTAGACTTCCGCTCATAAAATTTTCGGGGTGTTACAGATTGGTACCAGAGCCATGGTTATAGAGAACCAAATGAAAATTTTTGGACTATAACCACATGATTTTCGAAACGAAATATTTTACACCATACTACTTGTGCCCTCTGTGCCAGCGCTTGTCGACATCATGCTTGAAGGTTTGATTTAATATGTATACTACACTGAGATTTATTTTAGCATTATGCCGATTGCATGTGTAGCACTATGTAGACTAAATGACTTATATTATTATTATTTGGATATTACAGTACCATGTCACCTCCCGTCATCATACTATCTGACAGCAATGACGCACCACCGGCATCATCTCGTATCCCTACCGTCATTTTATCCGATTCACTGTACCTGTTTCCCCTATCCCCTCTGCCATCCCATCCGGGAACACATCTGGAGAGACCGAGCCCTTCGAGGAGGGTGATGACGCCTCGACACCTGTTGACTCGTATGCTGATGGACCACTTTACCGTCCCCTCATTGGACCCATGACACATGATCAGTATCTGTATGATCAGTACCTTCAGTCGCAGCAGTTCTTGGTTGCAAATGATTGTCCCACACCACCTCCTAGCCATCACTCTGGATCAGATGCTGATGACGAGTCATCCGACTCGGATTCTTCTGACACTGCCTCATCTACTCCACCACCACCCCCGCCTGCACCGNCCACATTATGTTGTATCCTTCATACTGTATCGATTATTCTCTCAAATCATGATTGGGCTTTGCCTCTTTTTAACCATCTTTAGATTTCCATCATACGCATAAGTTTCTGTTAAATGATACACATTAAAAAAATATGACAAGTTTTAATTAAGACACTGTCACTTAAGAGAGTGATTTATGATCGTTTTGTAAAAAAGGTTTTATACAAGATCATTAGGGTGGGTTTTGGTCATAAGAGTTTGGAACATTATTTGAGTTCGGTAAAATTTTGAGTCTTATACTTTAATGCGTGTTAAAAAGGGGATAACGTACTGAACTAGCGAGAAACCATATGAGCAACGCAAATTTCGTTGTTGGTTACGAGGCAGTACTGATATTAGAGTAAATATTGGATATCCTTTTTTTTTCCCCTTCAAAAGCATGATAGACACTCTTCCTTCTCAGACGAAATATTGACGATGTGCATGATGTAAATATTCAGTGGACTAAATATTGACTAATGGATTGATGTGGGGACGAGTAACAATTCAGTTGTGGAGAACACCAAAGAGGTTAAGGTTTAAAGGGAGCCCTCCGAATTTTCGGCGTGTAGTCGACGGCGAAAGAGTTTAGGTTTGTTATGATCGGTTAACAAAAGCTACTGATACCATGTTAGAATATACAATGGTAATTGAATGATCGTCTTATTACTTGATTGATTACAGACCAATCGAATGGGGCTACATATAGGAAGACTAGCTAATTGACCCGTTGACACCGGGTTGTTTTTAAAGAAATAAGAGAATGAGATTATCAGAAAACGGATAACGTAAACATGTTACATTTAATATATGAAATAAAGAATGAGACAACGCGTCAAGACTTTCTGACTTTTTACTCTTGGAACATCAATAAAAGTAAACAGCAAATGGAATTTTAAGCAAAACAACAAATGTAAACATGTTACATTAAAATAAGCCCAATGTTCACACGTTACATGAATTAAAAGTTGAATATTCATAAAAAGCTAAACAATGAAATTTTGGAGCTTTCTCCGAGTCAAATGGTAAATGTGTATCTTCGTAATCAAGGGCATCAAAACTCTCATCGTCATTGTATTCTACATACCTCTTATAGGATCATAGACCTTCAAGAACTTCTTTATACACGACATTGGTTGTAGTTTTTAAGACATTACCGTCATGATCACAAACAACAACCTTCAAACCTTTCTTGCTCTTCACTATTGAAACAACAACGTAGAGTTGTCCATGTGTGAAAACAGGACGTGGCAAGTACAAACCAACTTTAGAAAGCGATTGACCTTGGCTTTTGTTGATTGTCATTGCAAAAGAAACAGAGATAGGATACTGCTTTCTGACAATCTTAATAGGTAAACGCTTATCTGACGGAGTAATTCGCAACCTTGGTATAATAACCGTTTTTTCAAAGTTGGTTCCGTTAATGATCCGCGCCTGAATGTTCTTGTTAAATATATAAAAGACCCAAATTTGGATTATACTTGATTTTTAATTGGTACCAATGATAACTTTAGCTGAATCAATGGGTCAAATTGGTCGAAAGTCGGCCAAAAGTGTAGACAAATTAAATATATAAAAGACCTAAATCAGTTTGGAAGTTGAAAGCATCCCAGCCCCAACGAAGACTAACAATAAATAAATTTAACATACACTTATACATTTCATGGATAATTTGTTTTTATCAGAAATCTACCATTGGTCCAGGCATGATGATCATAGCGGTGGATACATTTTGTAGTGATAGCAAATAATTAACAATTTAACCAAAACTGAAGTTCCAATAAAAGATATAATTGAATGTCATGAGATTTTAACGATATTTAAAGATAGAACGTCTTGAGAGGTATGGAAACTTTTATGAAATCCTTTGGCACCAGTTTTAATGATTCCAGCAACTAAAGGTGTTTACCTCCCTTAATAAACAACAAAAATGATGACATAACATTAGTCAAAAGCTAAACACATATCTTCTTGTAAGATATATTTGACAGTCATTAGAAAAATAAACTGCGTTGCAGATCTAAAATGAACAGCCACTTCATATTTCCAACATCCTGGCTTCTTCTTAATGATGTATTTCTATTTGGATTTATTGATTACAACTACAAATTTATACTTGAAAGAAGTTACAAAGATCGAAGTACCTAATAGTCAGTCCATTCAAGGGTGTCCTGGAACATCTATGTTCCACTAATCATGCTTTCACAAGCCCCGCGCAAGAGTTGAAGGAACCTGCAATTGCCCATACCGATTTAAAATATTTAACATTTCAACATTTATATTACAGGTCTTACAGTAGAACTTACCCCACTTAACAGTCTGCCTCTTTCTCTTTCGATATAATACAGCAACACCAAATATCCAATGGCAAAGGCCTGCACAACAGAGAGATAACAGATAAACAAATCTTTGTGCCTTAATTTTACTAATAGGATGTTTTGGACTGCCTATTTAACAGATAGGTAAAGATATACAGACATGTGTGTTTGAAGAAAATTCTAAACTCTTTATATACTTAGTTTAGATCAAATAATTACTAAAATAAGTAAATTATATATACTTACGGAGTAATTTAAAAAGAGGATAAGCATTTTCAAAGAAGCAATTCCAAACACCCACTAATTAAACTCAATCATGAAGCAAATAAATACAAAGGAAAAGAATAACCTGTTGGAGGGTGAATGGTTTAGTGTTGGGTTGTGATTATGTTGTGGTATTGAGCTCTCTGATTCATACACACAAGTTCAGGTTTCGGGTTTGTGGAGGTTAAGGATTTTAATATTAGGTTCAGCTTNTTGAAGAAAATTCTAAACTCTTTATATACTTAGTTTAGATCAAATAATTACTAAAATAAGTAAATTATATATACTTACGGAGTAATTTAAAAAGAGGATAAGCATTTTCAAAGAAGCAATTCCAAACACCCACTAATTAAACTCAATCATGAAGCAAATAAATACAAAGGAAAAGAATAACCTGTTGGAGGGTGAATGGTTTAGTGTTGGGTTGTGATTATGTTGTGGTATTGAGCTCTCTGATTCATACACACAAGTTCAGGTTTCGGGTTTGTGGAGGTTAAGGATTTTAATATTAGGTTCAGCTTGCGTACTCAGTTTGCCTTTGTTAGGTTAGTGAATTTAAATGTTAATCTCCTCCTCAAAAACTACACATCAGTAGTAGTTTTTGCATTTAAGCGACTACGGTTGAGGTTTTGTTTTGGTATTATCACGTGATGGTTAACTCCCATTTCCATCTCCCAACTCTGGTTCAACCTTTCCTTGATTCTTTTACCTTCTAAATCATAAGCATCCGCTCTGATCTATCACTTACATACCCTGGTTCATACCACATGTGGGTTTTAACCAACACTGTCATGCCCTCTGATTCACACCACTTCCCCTGATTCATCTTAACACTCTTATACTCAAGACACAAACTCTTCCTAATCAGACCCGTACACAATATTTGTTCACTGCACTAATTCTGAATTTGACACCCAAGCCTCATTCACTGATAGCCTCATTTCGGAGACCCTCGGTTTCAGGATTTGGTTTGCATTTGAGTGTTTGGTTTAGGCTAAGGTTATGGATTCAGGCTCAGTTGTCGTCATCAGGCTTTCGGTTTGGTTTAACCTCTCACCCTTTCAGTGACTCCTCTGATTTCAGAGGTTAATCAGCTACACTGAGTCTTGGATCAGAGAGTGGAGTGTATAGTTTCAGTGAGTGGCTTTTCAGAGGATAAGTTCATGTTTAACCTACACGACTCCAACCATATCTACAACACTCCCTGAACTAAAAACATCAGCTGACCTGAATCAATACCTCATGGGTCACATACATTAGTTGATCCTATGCCTCAGCTCTAAAACCATTACGAAACCAATTCTAACACAATGAACCCAAATCTTGTATCTCAATCATCCCTCATCAGCTACAATTAACTATAACAACTGAGAATATAAAAAAATCAAATTTCGATATACACACCTCATATGCTTAAATGCCTCACAGGTGCTTTATGACCAGTGGGTCTGAAATGGATATCGGGGCAATAGCCACAAACTCTCACACGGTACATTTGAGGCATAAGATTTTGACATTTTGTCTTGTCCCTTCATAAACCCGGAAGCATGTCTGCACAAGAAAATTATGGAATGAGCATATAAACTTCGACTAAGAACATAGTGGGATCATAAGCTCAAGTTAATAAGCACATAACCAATTAAAAAAATGAGGTTATTATCTTTTCACAAAGCTCGTAAGCCCATCAAATAAGGTAAAACAAACACCTATATTATATTAAACACAAAGATACTTAAGAAATGGTTCTTGACCAAGTCTGAGATATGAGTCGACTATGTCGCAGTGGCCATTCACCTTCATAAAGCCATTTAACCCATCTCCTACAGCTTTACATTTACTCTGCTATGGTTTCTTTACAACTCATTTTTCCTCCAATTATAATTAATATTCAAAATTTATCTAATGATCTATTATTATAAATTATTAGGTTCAGATCCAAGCAGCCCCTAAAAGAAAATGATTTATAAAATGAAAATACAAAATAACGTACAACATAAATGCATCTTGTTAAATGGATGAGTTTAGAGATAATTACAGGTTCTTAGCAATACCGCCATAGGACACCATTTTTTTTTCTTAGTCATGCCCACTTATTCAAATGATAAAAGAATGTCAAGATTTCCACAAAATTTATCAAATAAAGATACCTTTTCCCCATCATTAGCAATGGTCTCATTGATAGTATCAACTTTAGAGGCAAGCCTCAAACGAGTGCATCCACCACCCACAACAATACCTTCCTAAAGAGCTGCCTGCAAATCAATAACATAATGTTGTTATACCACCTTTAGCTCGGTATACACGGTTACAGCAATAGCTCGGTATACACGGTTCCCTTAAATAAGACCCTTGAGTTGTTTCAATATCATCACATCTTCATTCTCTTAATTGTTTTTTCTCAACAAATCACCAACATACATAAGTCAATTTCTTGATATAACCCAATCATATATTAATTAATTTTATAAAATAAATAAAAATTTGGTGCTCGTTTGTCAATTTCTTGTAACAGACATAAAAAACCTAACAACAAAGATAGTCACACTCATCCTCATTTACCTATTCATATATTCAATCAAATAATTATTAGAGTAAAAACAAATTATATTAAAATTAAGGGATTGAATCCATACCGAGATAATCTTCCGGTGAGTAATCATTCACTTATGCACAGGCCTGCACCTCGTGTGACTCGCCAACAACCCTGCATTATAATCAAGTATAAAGATGTTAAATCAATGATCAATAGAAACAACTATCACTCACTTCCTGGCACTCTTTGAAAACCAAAATGTGCAAAAAGATTTGAAATAGTCATAAAAGGAAATTGGCTTAAACTTACTTATTCAATAGGTTTTTCATCATCAGCTTCAACAACAATCTTCTTGGATTAAACTTTACCAATTTGTCATCATAGAAAAGAGGTTTGGCTCAGACTCAACAACTTTGGTTAAAAAAATATATATAAAAAATCATAAAAATAAAAATACATATTATACAGCTTGATTGAAACAAAATTAAACAAAATCAAAACAAAGTGAATAACTTACAAATCAATGAAAAAGAACCAAATCAAAATCGGCTGGCAAAAACACATTGCTATCAATGAGTTTATAAAAATAAGTAAGAACGAAACGTAAGGAGGAAGTGATTGACCAATTTTCATCATCAAATCGGATTGTTTTGATTTATGGAAGGTGTTGTTAATTTGATTTCTTAGGGAGGAAGAATCGGATAAGAAGAAACGTAACTTTGATGGAGGTGAGGTTTTAGTTTAGGGAGTGTAGTGCATAGAGAGGATTGTACAATGGGATCTAAATAAGGCAATCCACATCAGAATATTAATTGGGTTTTTAATGCTTCACGCTTAGGAGGACTTGTACAAAACTATCGTTTATTAGATAGTATAGATACATAAACTATTTTGGGTAAACCCCACAAATCAAGGGAATCACCAATCAATGTACGACTAATTACATTGTAGTTATCCATTAATTGACACCTATTGATCTTATCACAATATACGGTTAACACTCTCAATGACTCGAATTCGACTTTGGTAACCATAAATCTCTAAATTTGTTTTAAGAAAATTTTGTGGTTGCTATTAGGGGCGCATCATGCTACTAATTTGTGAGTCTGATTTTGTCAAATTACTTAAGAATTCTCATTAGCTGTTGTGTTGTTCTGGAACTCAAAGCTAATTGCTGACTGTGGCGTATGTATAGTGATTATTGTGACTTTGAATCTGTTATTTTGTTAACTTGAACTTGCTAATTTTTTAACAATCAATATTGAACTTTTGATTTTGAAAGGGAGGGCTTCAAGAACAGTAGTATATAATCTATATCTATACTACTTTATAATACATTTAGGACTTACTAATAATGGAAGACTTAAAAATTCAGATCAACAATTACCTATAATGGAAAGAATTGTATTAATTTTGCTATTAATTCAATACAAAGTCTATTAAATCAATCATCAATATAGTTTTCAATTTTCAAATGCAGATGTAACATCTAATCTATAAGTAATAGCCCATTTTAAATACAATTTTCAAATCAGCCAATAACTTTACAAGGACTCTACAAAGGTTGAACGGTCTTAACTCTTAAGTATGCGCGTATATTTCCAGTACCATGTAAATCACAAAGACAACACTAAATGTTAGACCAAACCATCCTACAAAAAACTATTTTAGTATTTTACATTTATCATTTAAAACACTATTTTAAGTAATTGTCTACCTCATAAATTCAAAATAAATTATTGTATACATTTATATAGACTCTTCAAACATGCACAGCACCAAAAAAAAATATAGACTCGTAATAATCAATATTACGTAAGAAATTTTTTGGTTAAAACCCCGTGCGTGCACGGGTATTATAACTAGTATATATATTGAGTAACATCTACTTATTTAGAACTTAACAATGTTAACATAATGGCATCCTAATATAGGATGAATACATTGGATCAACTTAGCAAGACGTATCAAAAGGGATACGACAGAACTTTTGAGCAACTTGTAGCATGTGGGGGCATTTCTTTCTCAAATCACAGTGACACAAGGGAGTAATCTTTTTTAACTGGTCACAACATTGTGAATTTGGTTTCGTGTTAGGATCTTTGAGTGATGGCTCACATGAATGGATATCGCAACTTCTGATGACGCACTGATATTTTGAATCAACTTTATGTGTTAGAAGCATCAACAGGACCATAATGGAATCTAAAACGCTACTGAGCTTCATCATGATGCTCAACAGCGGAGCCAAGAATTTTTATTAGGGGGGGCTCGGATATTTCGAGATAGTAATAACGTTATGTTTTTCTTTGCGAATAAGTGATCGAACCGGTAAACCGTTTTGAGCTCAAATGATGGACTTTCTTAATTAGAAGTATGTCTTTATCTTTACAAAAATTTATAAAACTTGTTGCAATTGTCACATACTCGAATCAATTTATTTTTCATAAACTAGTGGTATGTGAGTTATCCACCAACTTAAAATTTATAGGTTCAAGCCTCACCAAAAGCGTTTATGAATTAGGTGGAATATGATGTTAAAAAAATTTCTGATAAAAAGATTTATTCTCCATAAAAAATGCTAAAATAACTTGTTATCAACATAGCTAAAATACTAAAATTATTAGAAGAAAACAAGTATCACAACTTAAAAAAAAAACTACTCCGTAAATCAACATAAATAATGAAGAATAAACAATTGTTACTATATGACTTTCTCATTCTCAAAAATCTATCCTCTCTGTACACTCACGTGGTCTTCTTAGACATACTTTTGTGCTACACACTACACTGCTACTTCAATTATATATTCTTCATCACTCAGTCGGTTCTTCCTCAAACATCTAAATCTACTTACAAATAATCACTGTCGCTAACAGATTTGAGCCTTATAGCAGGTGCCAAACTTGATGAAAGTCATAAAACATGGCCTGAAATCCAAACTATAAGCCGGAGAAGTTTGGCGGTTGGGGGTGGCTGAGCACCCGCCTGCCACCCTATTGGCTCCGCCTCTGATGCTCAAAGAAGATGAATATTAGAGAGGAAGAAAATATTGCATCAAAGAAGATGAATATTAGAGAGGAAGAAAATATTGGTACTGTAGTGTGCATGAATGTGTGTACATAAAGAACTTATATATATATTCATACGGTTAAACCAAGAATTAATGAGATACAAATGTATCTCATCTCTACTATCTTGTGGGGAGTTTTGTAGGCATCAAAGTATTAATCATGTTTATTTGATAGGCACATATTTGTAATAGGCTTAGCCCATTCTCTAGAATCCTCTATTGTATCTTATATATTGTTATGATTATCTCAATAATAAGCTGGCAATATGATACCATATTGAATGTGTAATATTGCCTGCTTATTATTGAGATAATCATACCAATATATAAGATACAATAGAGGATTTTAGAGAATGGGCTAAGCCTATTACAAATATGTGCCTATCAAATAAACATGACTAATAGATTCATTATGACCAATTGATGATGTTGATTTCCAAGCACGTGTTCAAAAGTACACTAATGCTTTGAAGTTATAGTCTTTAAGGTGTGTTTCCAAGCACATTGCTTAGTCTAATGATATAATAATTTTATTATTTTTAATAATGTTTTCTGACCCATTATAGTTGATGCTTTTTTGCAGACAAGCGCATCTAAAAACTTACAATGCGGAATTTACAACGGCGAAGCCACGTGTAATGGAAACTTTGGTCACGTCTATATAACAAGAGAAAAAAGGGTAAGTAATTCAGATGCAACTCGAATTCTTAGCACCGTCTATCTTACTTTACTAATGCATTTTTACGGGTTGTTTGCAATGGCTAACTGTAACAACTTATAAAAGGACATTTTTCGATAGCATTCTTAGCACCGGCTATTTCTTTTTGCTAATTAATCCGAACACAAATAAAATATGACTTCTTTTTCCGTTGATGACTTCAAGATCCTGGAAAAGGGTCTCGGGTAGGCTCTTGATTTTGTTTAACCGAATACAAAGGACTGATTATAACCGTGATGTTATAGTTCCTTCTTTATTAAATTCGGATATTAAAAAAAAAGTGAAGCTTGTATATAGTTCTTTCTTGTGTTTTGTTTTGTTTTTCACCTTTGAACGAACCAAAGAGGATCGTAACCAAATCGTTATAGATCCGTCTTTATTGTGTTCGGATATAAACGAAGCTTGGCTTCGTACATGGATCGATGAAGAGTTATCTCTTTGGTGTTTTTGTTTGGACTTGTATATGATTACCAAAGAGTAAACTGAGATCTAAAAATATTTTTCTTTTCGTTTCTTGTTTACATTGTCAAATATATCAAAAGTTTTACAAAATAACATTTTTACTGAAACACCAGTTTTTTATTTGAACTTATAAAAATTACCACGTGTGCATTAACTACAACTACTTTTAGTTACCTAGCTTAAAGTGAATCAGTAACACTCTGTTCTCAAGTCTAATTTTTAAGAAGGGAAGGGGAGGGGATGGGAAGGGGAAAGGAGGGGATGAAAGTGTGAAGAAAGTGGTTACTTTTAGTTGTGTTCTTGAGTTTTTATTTTAAGTTGGAAGGAAAGGAAAGGAACATACCCAAATTACAAATATACCCTCAAAACAATTCTCCCTATATTTAAAATGTTACTCAGTATTACTATAGTTAAAAAAATCTGTTATTGTTATATCTTATTCCCTTGCAGTTTGATATCGTTGGTCAATTTCATTTATCATTTGCAGTATTTTTCAAACACTACTTCGATAGGTTTTACCATCAGAATAAGAAAGCACCTATGTATTCAAGAGATATATCATATATATAACATTGGTTGTGAGCATCAAACTTTTATATTTCCATTAAACCAATAGTAATATCATTGTTTGAGTTCCCGTTAAATATCACATCATCCTAGCTATTTTCGGAATATGAGATATTCTAACCGTTTGCATTTGTAGAAAAGTAAACGACATGATTGCTAGAATATACATACCTGATAAAACAATAAAAAGAAGATATTAAAAATCAACAAACTTTATTGTCATAGCAATATGTGATGAGAGTACAAGCCAAATGTAAAGAAACATCAGTAAGACAAGTAGTAGCAATTCATGGATATGAATTTGAAAACGAGCAAAACAAACTAAGAAGAACAAGTTCACAAAGGCCCTCACATAAGAGTACTTAAACAAAAGCCATAGACTCCTTCAAATAACAGTTAAAGTAGGAAGCAAGAAATAAAAAAATAATAATAAGTTTCAAACGAAGCGACCTTCATCACCCACCGGTAACACAATCCGAATAAGCTTTATTCATTTGTCTATGCCCATCACGGTCTTTAAAAACTCCCCTCTGGCTTCAAAAGGACAGCCAAAAAGTCCACGTGTTTGGACCGGATGTTCCAGCAAAAACGCATACGCAGGCTGTATGTCTTCTTTAGAAAGACCCATGCACTGCAGTTCTTCGTAAATTTCCTTCTCAGTATACACATGTGGACGAGAGCTCTCAATTACCTTATAACAAGTAGATAACGACAACATCAATATTATATATATATAAACAATAAACTACTACTAATCTATGTTCGAAATAAACCGAGTACCTTAGAATTTCTGTCTAGAGCATGTACTATATTATCAAGAGAGTCCGCAATCTTACTCCGTATTGGATCCTCTTCGTCAGCTTTTCTTTTTTTACTCTTTGACTTAATTGGGATCTTAGCTTGTTGTGGTGGTGGTGATGTAAATTGGATGTCATCACTAGTGTCAAAACTATCTAAAGTGACCCCATTGTTCTCACAAAAGGTATCACTTTCTAAATTGGGATCTTCAACTTCAACTGTTTCTGATTGCTTGTCATTGTTTAGTTGCTTTCTTTTCTCTTTAGCAGTAAAAGAAGAAGTACCTGTAGCTCTATCTTTTGCCCACAACGCATACATTTGCTCATAACATTTTACTTGTTTATTCTTCAACTCGTAAACACCAGGATTGTCCTATATATTACAAATAATTAATAAAAAAATCACAATCACTAATTTCACATGAATTAGATTGAGCATACCTTCTTGAGTGCTTCCCACACCTCATCTTCAGCCTCGATTAAAAGCGTACTTGGGTTCCAGGAATAACCACTCAATGCAACGCCTTTAAAAACATCATGGAACTGGTTAAAGTACTTTTTGAGAGTCTTGATTCGATTTTTCAGTTTCTCTTTCTCAAAAGTAACATTAAACTTCTCATTTAACGCCTTCACTATGTTGTTATATGCAGTAGACGAGAAAGTCCCATTTGGTCTATTCCCGGCATTTTGTTCACTAAGCAAAGCCTCGATGAATGCGGCATCCATCTGATCAGTCCACGACAATGACTCTTTCTTCACGGTAGCTCCATCATTATCATTTTTGGCCGCTCCGTCACTTTTGCCCATTGTTACAATCTGTATATTAAAGAAACAATCAACCTTACAAGCTTTTAAGAACAATGAATATATATATAAACTAAACAATATATTATCCACATGTAATTGATTCACTAACAAAATTCCAAATACGAATTAAGTAATCATGCACAAAAAAGTCTCGATAAATTATATTCTAACAATGATGAACAAAATAAACAAAAAAGTATAGATAGGTTTTGTTTCAAAGGACAATACAAATTCAAACACTAAATAGACATGTTAATTTCATTGTTCGGATGCAAAATATATTCATTCCACATGGCATCTGCTATTGAGTTTCTAATTTGTTCACCCCTCTCATCTTCGTCTCTTGAACCATTGAGTTCTTCATCTTGTGATGCATCTAACGTATCGTGTGTCACTTCATCTTCTAGTTCTTGGTCACGATCTACCTCAAGTAAAAAGTTATGCAAAATACAACATGCCAAGAATATGTCTGATTGTGTATCGCATGAGTAAAATGGTTCTGTTGCACTTCTAATTATAGGAAATCTTTTTTTTAAGACACCAAATGCGCGTTCAATAGAGTTTCGTAATGATGAATGTCGGAGGTTAAACAACTCTTTTGGATTCTGAGGTGCACGAGCCGAGTACTCCTTAAGATGATATCTAACACCTCTGTATGGTGCTATGAGTGTACTTCTATGGGGTAGACCACCGTCAACAAGATAATACTTACCTATATAAACATAGTATATTTTAGAATCTAAACGTTAAAATTTATATTATTTGACTTTTATTAAAGATTTTACCTTCAGGAATAAGTAGCTTATCATCTCTAGTAAGTGCATCTTTTATTATTCTCGAGTCTGATGCTGTCCCTTCCCAACCACTTAAAACATATGTGAACTTCAAATCAAATGTACAAGCAACTAACACGTTGATTGTTGGATACCCTTTACGTCCACGATATCTAGGGGCATCTCTATTAGGTACTTTCACACGAACATGTGTTCCGTCGATAGCCCCTATACAATCTTTGAAAAAGGGATAGAATCTTGGTTTATCTTGGATTTCTTTCTGAACTATATCACCGGTTGGTTGCTTAATATATTGTTCTTCTAAAGATATTATTGCATTCAGAACTCTATGAAAATGTCTACTAGTGGCTGAGGGTGATCGACGATATAACCAAGAGACAAAACGGGTTCTAAAATCATTCCCTACTATATGAAGAAATCTAGCAACTTGTTCCTCAACCGACATACGTTGGGTTTGACGTAGACCACATTCATTTTGTAACTTTTGACACAATAACTTAAAAGCGTCGACACTCATACGAATTATTTTACGACTGTTGTTATTTGCTGCTAGGTCTTGCATCATCTCTTCCCGTACTGCTTGTCTATGCAACCTTAATTCTTGGGAAGGTAAATTAACACGTTTCCTTTTGCGAGATTCACTAAGAGCAAGATAGGCGACAACTAAACAAACCACGTGAATTACGGCTAACTGTTGAGTTCTCGCCATGCGAATTAAGTCATCAACATCCATGTTGCTAGTGTGAACAACCTATACTGTGATTATGTTGAAGTCTATAAATTATCATAAGACAAATACTTACTATCATTTGTTACGTAAATAGTAATAACTTTTATTAGTATTGATGAGATAATGATGCAAGTGTTACACAAAGAAATGCACATATAGAAGAATTAAAAAGGGAGCGTGTCGAGGTTGGCATTGCATCACTATCGACTACTTCATCTTGATAACAACATTTACTTGTATTTTCTTGGTTACTATGAAGAGTGTATTCTACTTCAAAACAATTTGATCATGTGCAAACTCAAACAATGAATTGAAGTACTTCTAGCTTCTAACCCAATAGTAGCTTATTATTATTTTTTTTCTTTTGTCAATTAATCATCACACGACAAATTTATTAAATATAAGGACTTTTGCATGCTTATTTTCTAGTTATACTCCTTGTGATGTTTCTTTCTTATCTTTGTATGTTCCTTTTGTATCATACTCAGTTCCCTTTCATGTATTGTTGGTTCTTCGTTGGTGCATTCATTTAGTCATTTAGCCTATTGTTCTAAAATACAACACTAATTCATCTTAACCACTAGCTACACAGCTGGCCTCACCTCAATGCTCACAGTACATGTGCTAGAGCCTACGGTAAGAGATATAGAGTGGCTAAGGAAAACGAATGCACCCGTGGGATGTGATCCTGATTCATTTGTTTGCAAGTACTTAACGGATGTTCTTAAACTTAAAAACATCAAGAACATATCTCTATTAAACGAATATCCAGACAACTTCAAGAACGGAACTATTAGCGCTGCATTTCTCGAACTCCCTTATGAGAAATTCTTCCTCAAGCAGTATTGCAACGAGTACACAGCCGTCGGCCCTTCGTACCAATTTGGAGGACTAGGCTTTGTAAGTATACAAAATCGCTTTATCATTATATGATTATATCAAAAGTGGGAGACATGGGCAGGTAACAAGTCATGATAGTTTCAGGTCGAGTAATATTTTGTTGCCGAGTCAAGATGGCTATGGTTTAAAAGAAAACAATCCATTCAAATATTCAATATGCGTTAAAAAGCATATTTTGGGAGGGACGAAATAACCATGTGTGTGTTATATCTAAGGGGGTTGTTTGTTTTGGTTTATATAGTCGGCTTATGTCTTATTTGGTTTTGGGCTTATGTTTCATAAGCTCATTTTTTGTGGCTTATTTTGAAACTTTTTGGCTTGTATAAGTTCATTATGACATAATAAACTTATATAAGCGGGAAAGTTCCAAAATAAGCCACAAATAGTGAGCTAATGAAACATAAGCCCAAAACCAAATAAGCAGTAAACCGGCTATATAAGCCAAAACAAAGACCCCCTAAATAAGTAACTAATAGCTTTCTACTGTGCATTCTTGTAGGTTTTCCCTAAAGATTCTCTGATAGCTAATAATGTCTCAGAAGCTATTTTATATCTCCTGGAAGAAGGCAAGATTCGTGATCTAGAAAACGAATTGCTCAACACCTTTATTTTACATACAAATGCACAGGCTATTCAATATTGAAAACTAAGTCGTATACAATGGAAAACAAGGTGTAAGCTTAACGTGATAATTAATGTTCAATATCTGGAATCAAATCCATACTCTTTCAGTTGGTTCCTAACTTTTCTGTTTTGGTTTGTATCATGTGTTTAGGTTCTAGAATTAAGAGGTCAAAAGCTTGAGACTAGTGGTTAACTTGGACCAGTACTTGGCACTAAACAAGCTAGCAACTATAATATAACTGGGAACCATCGAAGTTGGCAAATGAAGAATAACACCATAAGTGAAAACTTAGAAGGACCTAAAAGGCATTATAACAGATAACAATATTATATCACCTGCAATCAGCCATACCATATTCATAATAAGTATCCAGTAACATACCAACAAATTACTCAACAAGGGTTTCAAATCACAGAATCACCCATGGAACAATCAACAAGACTTATAACTAACTCAAATAACCACAAAATTGCTTATTATGCAAAACCTACAAAAGTTAAGTAGAACGCAGAAAGGATGATTTTTTAAATAAGACACTCAAAACGGGATATAGCTATCTACCTCATTGAATTTATAGTTAAGGATGATTTTTCTTAAAGTCTATTTCAACAGATAACTATGATACGTGAAGAATCAAAAGTGAAGAATCAAGTCATGATTTTCAGATATTATGATACGTGAAGAATCAAATTAAAAGTGATAAATTACCTGCTAATATGCTGCGTGCTGGATTATTCAAGGGATAATAATGGAGGCCGCTGTGTATTAGGTCAAAATATATAGAACGTGCATGAATAATGAGGACATATTTGTAATTTTACACAAGCCCATGATGTTAATAGCCCGCTTCCCTTCCCAATCCGCCCAAAATTGGAGGGAACAGATATACACAAGAAAACCGGCACCTTCCCTCCCTCCCACCTTCCCGTCCCCTCCTCTCCCTTCTTAAAAAAACTTAAGAACACCTATATTTTTTATTTCCCTTCCCATCCCCTTCCCTTCCTTAAAAAAAAAAAACTTGAGAACAGAGCGTAATGCTCTTCTTCATTTCCTTCCGCACCTACATAATATAATTCAGTAAAATATATAAATAAAATATACTAATTAAAATAAATTATATTGAAAATATAAAAAATAAATTATACTCTCTCCGTCCCAAAATTATTGTCCACTTTGAATTTTCAAAGTCAAGTTGGTTCAACTTTGACCATAAATATATATTTTTTATTATATAATACTTAATGAAAAATTATACCATTGAAAAGTACACTTAAACCCCAATCCATTTATATATTTTGCATCAAATAATATATAACACCCACAAAAATATTTAAGGTCAAAGTTGAAGAAGAAAGACTAAAAAAGTCAATCATGGACAATAAATTTGGGACGGAGGGAGTAATGAACTAACCAGCTTGTGAATTCTTCAAGATCCTATCAACTCTCTTCTTACGATCAACAATGGCAAAAGCTTCTCTTAACACTTGTACAGAATTCACAACGATGGGTATGACAATAATTGCACTCACCATCACTGCCAAAATGTAGGAAACGGGTTTTTGGTTCATGAAGCCCACAATCTTTGGCAAATTACCAAGATACTTTTGCAAATACAAAAACATCAATGCCAAAAAGGTACAAAGTTCCAAAGGTTTTTCAAAGACTGTCTTGTCACTTAATTCTCCTAATCCCTTAAAAAAAGCCGGAGAGAACCATTCCCATTCACACTCTTAGTGGATGACAACGATGCCGTTGTCGCCGGACCGGTGTATTTGGGCTCAACTTTCACAGAAACTTCAAATCCATCGGCTTTTCCCGAGTATTTGATCTCGACCAAGTTTTTGATATATCCATCTTTCAAACACTGATTACTCTCCTTCTCTTTTTCCGATGAATGCATGTAACTTTCGATTATGGGATACATGTTCTACGCAAGTGTCTTCAATAACGAAACAATCACCGGAGAAAGCGAGAGTGGATCTTCTTCAGAATCTTGTGATTTGACTATATGACCTTCATGCGTAGTGGCGAATCCAAGATATATGAGCGTGTGTGGCACAATTTTAGCTCGCTTGGCTTTGCGGATAAATTTATAAAATATGGGCTTATCCAGCGTCATCCCATGTATTATTATTATTAATTTTTTTTTTTTTTTTTCGGGGGGGGGGGGATGTGCCATAACAACAAAATAACCATTGACATAGTGTCATTTATTCATTTATATTTCGGTGTCACTATGCTATAACTAATAACTATGGGTCATAAATATATGAAACATCTTTTATATAATAAAACAAAACCCGGAATTTTACATTTCAAAAAAATCAATTCATTCCTTATTAATTAATAATTTTATTTAAAAAAAAAAGATTATTTTCTTATTAAGTAACATTTTATATTTATCCATAACACAAGTAGAAGATAAATACAAAAATATAGATAAGATATTTAAAAAAAGATTATTTTCTTATTAGGTAACATTTTATATTTATCCACAACACAAGTAGAAGATAAATACAAAAAATATAGATGAGATTCAATTAACATTAGGATTAAAAATTTTAAATAATTATTTCAAAAAATTTAAAAAAAAAAAAAAAAAAAACCGCGCGTGCACGGACATTATAACTAGTGTAATACATAAATGAAAAAATGTTGTTTGAAATTACAATATGTATAGTAAATGGAAGTACTAAAATGACATTTTCAAACTTCTATATGATTTATCACACTTAAATTCCTTTAAACATTTAGACAATACAAAAGTATTAAATTTAAATTATTTGAAATACATGGTTAATATCTATTTTCTTAAAACAAATGAAAACCCATAGTAAAAAAACTACACTTCATCCACCCAATCCATGTGTGGCATGTGCCACAGGTGGCCAGCACCTACATCCGCCCCTGTTCATGCGTACCAGTTTTAGTATTGACCCGAGATGGCGAGATGTAAATTGCGGAAGATGGGGCACCTTACAGAAGTGCATGTGGCGTAGTGAACGTGTGAGCGAAGACGGAAGATGTGTCGTCGGTTTATCGACTGCATTCATGATCTTAAAGAAGATGTGATTCATGTTGGAGATTCGTTTTCGTGGTAATAAACTAATCGTAAATTTAGAGAAAGCTAATTATTGTGCATGTAAAAATGATGGATACATGGGTTTATTGCATGGGAGGTTTAACCACAAAACGACACATGTACCACTGTAAACTAGTTTATTTTAGATTATTTTGAATGTATATGGGTATGATTATGTATTTTCCAAATAGTAGATATTATATATTTAGGAAAGAAAAATGATTATAAGTTAGCAAGTTAAAAGCCAAGAGCAAATACAATCTAGAGCAAATACAATCTAAAGAACTATATAGCGAAATCAATTGTCTACTTGAACAACCAATTGTCTTTTGTTAACTTTAAATGAAGTTTTAGTTATATTGACGTAACTAAAATTTAGAGAAGGTGTGCATGTAAAAATAATGATTAAGGTTTAGACGTAATAACGGTTTATTTATTGCATGGGAGTTGTAACCATAAAACGACACATGTACCAATAAAAAGTGGTTTATTTTACATTATTGAGAGCCTTAGGTGTGGTGAGCAACTCAAGCTCTTCATTTGGGCATCACAGGGTGCCACATTACCATACCAAACCCCCTTCTACAACCTCCTTACACAACTAAACACAACGACTTCATTTGGGTCCCACATACACACTTATTCACACACACAACCATTATAAAATAAATATTTAAATAAAACCTGCAAAAAAGGACGAGTGTTTTGCTCGTCGTCTACACAACGAGAGGTTGTATGGCAAAGGACAACAAGTTGGGGTGGTATGGTGTAAGGCATGGCGAGGCTGCCATGTCACTGTGGCGAGGCACAACACAGCCCACATTGAAGGCTCTGAAAGGAGGTGGTGGTAATATTGAAAGGAGTATTAGAACATCGGGTGTGGAGGAGCTTCGCCGTTGTAATGTGGAGGCCGAAACGATGCTCGCCGTTCCTTTTCACCGCACCGCCCCCTCGACGTTCTTCGTCGCTGAGCGACTCGTCGTTGCAGTGAAGCACAAAGGGACAAACAAGGTTTTTTTTTTCTTTCTTTTTTTTTTCTTTTTTAAAGAACTTTGGTTTGAGTTTTTAAAATTGTGTGTGTGTTTTTTAGAAGAAGAAGACGAACCAGTTTATTTATTCTTTTTTTTATTTATTTTTTTAATATATACTAGCTTCAATCTATACCATTAGACATTAAAAGGTTTCAGTTTATACTCTTAAACATTTAAGAAAAATTAGTTTATGCTTTTAAAAGTTTTAAATTATACTTTTAAATATTTAAAAAGTTTATTTTTTAATTTATATAATTTGTATTTCTTTTATTTGAAAAAATGAAAAAGAAAATAAAATTGTGAATGAGTGGGGGTCAAATGAAAAGATTTGTTGTGTGCTATAATAAAAGGGTTTTTGTTATTGTAGCATTAAGATGATGTGGCACCGGTGGGGCTCAAATAAATAGTGAAAGTGATTCACCACACCTAATTGTCACGGACTTGTCTCTACAAGGGTCTTTCGTGCAGCACGTAGTCTCGACTAATTCAGCCTTTCTCGAATACTCAACGATCTAGACAACTAGAGAAAGCTTTAAAGAAAGGAACATGTGAAATGGGAAATACTTTGTATTACTTGACAGAACTTTACAAGAGATTACAAGTGATTTGAGAGGTGCCTTCCTCAAATGAGATGTCTCTATTTATACTACAACTATGTAGAAAGTACAAGGTTCTACAACCTTCTGTGGGAGGGTTCTACAACTTTCCATGAGAGGAAACTTCTAGAGCTTTTAAGAACTTCCAAATCCTTCCAAGGGCTTCCAAGACCTTCTTGCAACTTCCTTATAGAATTCCATAGTGTCTTCGAAGCAAGTGTAGAGCAATCCGAAATCCCGACCAACCTCGGAAATGACTCTATCGAGCGAGCGAGTCGTGACATAATGCTCTTAGGTTCATTTTCCAAATATGTATTTAGGAAGGAAAGTGATCAAATGGCACACCTATTATATAATAAAAGAATTACATCATTTCGGAGTATTTTTGACAAAACAATTTTAGTGGAAAAAAATTGGGCCAATAGGAAAGCTCGATTTTGACACATAGGCGAAATCGAGCAATATGATTGGCCAATAAAAAGTTAAAATTAAATTGATTTTGGTCAAACTTTAATAAATTTGGTGGAGAATTTGATTGAGTAAAAATTACATATAAATATGGGTGTCAAATTTATAAAAATAAAAACTTAAAAAAAAAGATGAGGTAATTAATAAAACATTAATGGTTGAATTTTAAATATATTATATGGAGTTAAGTGTAAAATTATAAATCTCCATGTTTTTTTTTGATAACTTTAGATAATAAACAAATAAACCCTTACACTTTATAATATGAACTTTGTTTACAATTACATAAGTATTTGTATTGGTTTGAGACTTTCATCTATTAAATTACAAAATTTTATAAATGAATTAGTTTTAATATACGTTAAATACTTTTAAAATAAATATTAGTTTTAAACTTTCATCTATTAAATATCTTTTTACTATGTACGTTAAATATACATAAGAACTCATGTTATCCTATTTAAAAGTTTAATATATACGTACATGGGTTTGAATATTAAATACAATTAAATTATTATTAACGGTAACAAAAATATCAAATGGTAAGTACGAGTTACTGTGATATAAAAATAAATATACGCGATTGTACTTATAACGACTCATGTTTATATACGGATATAGGGAAAAACATTTTTTAAAAACTTTACGGAGTATATTTTAACTTCATCAACGCTCATTATGTGCTACTAAACTCGCATACTTTGTACAACATGATATCAATAGTTAAAGTTAAACAACACCAACCTCAACATTAACATCTATGTCAGCTAAACAAAGTTAAATATTTCATCCAATAAAATTTTTACAAAATATTAATTGATATTAATACACAATGAAAAACTCATGCATACTTATTAGTTGTACTTATATCACAATTTTCACGGTTAAATTTTTATATGTCCATATAGTAAGCAAAAATCTTAAAATAAATTTGATTTATATGTAAACTCATGTGATCAAAGAACCTTTAACCCGATAATATTATAAGGAGACACGCTTAAGAATCCAATACAAGGTCGATGCCACGGTTATATTTACAATTTCTGCTAACTATTTTTTTTACTTTCGCACATGTTGATGCTCTAACTTTTTAAAATATACATAAGATTTTCTGTTTTTAAACGATAATACTATATAATTAAATTTTTCTAGAAAAACCCCGTGCGTGCACGGGTATTATAACTAGTGACATTAATAAAATAATAAGTAAATAAATAAATAAATAAATAAAGAACCTTATCCAGCAATAAACTTCGACATACTTTTCGATTAACAAAACGTAATGTGTGTAGAGTGTGGTTGTGGATATGATGTGAATCTCGGCTCTTCCAAATATCAACCATATTTTAAAAAATGCAACCAAAGAAAAAGTGGATTAATATATAAATTGATAGACATTTGTAAAAGTGATCGTTAAGGAAAAAAAAAAAAAAAAAAAAAATTATAGATAATTATCTAAGATTTAACATACCATCTGATCTCAATATATAGAAAACTCCGATACGCCTTGGCCGCTCCGACCCCGCCTAGACCGAATTTTAGGTGGGCAGACTGTGGTAGTTGACCTAAACCCATAGTCAACCATCTAATACCCTCCAACTAAGGCTTAACGATTATTGCAACCTTGCTTATGGGTAGTGTTTATGTTTGTCCGAACAACAAGTGTCTTATTTAATAGAGAGGCACAGTGTTGCAAAAAAAGGTCTACAAGGCCGATTAATCACTGATTAGGTGCTACAAGGCCACCGACCTTGCCGATTTATGTAACTGGGTCAAACACATAGGTCAACCGTGGCCAATGGTGGTCAAACTTTCCGAAAACCTATAAATCTTGCTGGAATTACCTAAAACTGAACGTAAACTTATTTTAATCACCTATAGTAACTGTTTAAGTCTATTACAAGTTGTATTTTAGAAAATACCTTGCCGAAAATACCTAAAACTCACTTGAAATACACAAAACTTGCCAGAAATAACCAAAAATTTTCAGTATTGCCAATCCGATTAATCACCGATTAATCCCGCCTAGACCGATTACAAGCTACAAGGTGGTCGACCGCCCGACTACCGATTCACGATTTTTGCAACCTTGGAGAGGCATTTAAATTGTGAACTTAAACGGTAGAAATCGTCTAGTGATGAAATAATTATTTTTAAACCAGAATACGAATTTTAATACGCTTAAGAAGCCGCGACACAAATCATCAAGTATTTGATATATTAATCACATTGACTGGGTGTTGCAGTTTACAAACTTAGGCATCCTTGGCACAAGTGCATCCTAGAAGTATTTCTCACTAACGAATACACACAGTTAACTGAGGGTTTCTCGAGTGATATATTTATAGTTTTATACGATGACTCTAACGAGCTAGTGATATATTTATAGTTTTATACGCTGGCTCTAATGAGTAACAATCACCGATAAGGCAATAACTAATCTAATCCTAAAAAATGTCTTTATATCCTTTTTATTATATATGCTTTCTGTTGTCATTATCGTACCATTTGGTGATGACTGTCTTTTACTTAGTTTGAGCTTGTTCTACAAGTGATCGTTTTAAGTATACGTCACTTAATACCGTGTAATCTACTTGATTTGTTTGAGGTTGAGTTCATCTTCAATGACACAAAATGGAAAGTAAAAGTTCTAATTCTAACCTTTATAATTTAGTATGTGATATGTACTCTTACACTGATAAGAAGTTAAAAATGTCTAAAAGGCAAGACTACCAAAATCTATATTAAATCGAAATAACTCTTGATTCATGATCCAATGTACCAACTTGGCAATGTTCATCCGAATACAGATTGATTAGAGTTAATTAAGGATGTGGTTGATACAAAGATTGAAAGACAAAAGAATCAACTATTTACCGTCATTACTAACACGTAGAACACGAAATGGCTTACCATCATCTACGATTTAACTTCAATAATTTTAAACCCCACAGCTTTGAGCAAATACTATACTAGCTAGTTATATGTATAAAGACGAACATTTGATCTTAAACACTTAGATTAAACTTTTTACCCAAAAAACACTTAGATTAAACTTGTAAATTTTTTGGCGTTCTACACCTCCTACTTTGTAAACTTCTTACATTATATATATATATAGTCTAAGTATGACACCAAAATACCATATGCGACATTCCCATAAACCCCTTCAAATCTCTCTACTCGTGCCTCCTTTCTTCATCTCCTCCCTACATCCACAAATGAAAGTAAAACAAGTCAAGATACTATTGTCAAGAAGTAATATCGGTTTCAGTTTTAAACGGATGTTCGCCTCTTGCGGATCACTTATCGATTCATATAGTATATATCACAATAAAAATCACATGGATAAAAACATAGATTGTTTGTTACTACTTGCCTCTCTATAAGCAATGGGAGAGTTTTGTCTGTTAACATGCCATTTTTTAAGTTCTTCTCGTAATTATTTGGGCCACGAACAGACAACATATTTCCCGAATTTTTATACACATGCTCCTCTGTGTATGAACTTTCCCCACGAATCTGCACATAGGTTCAAGTTAACACAGGTAATTTTTATACGGGTTAAAATAAGCCAAATTGATCTGCAATACTTTTATCTAGCTTTTTCTTTCAGATTTTTTTCCCTGCACCTATGATTCCGCCAATAAATAATTAGCATCTAAATGTGATTTACCAAAAGCTTTGAGGCCAGCGGTATGTGAGTGTCACATTATCCTAGAGGTTGTGGGTTCAACTCTCGTCTAAGAAAATTGTGAGGTTTATATGAGATAGCAGGTAATTTAAGTGTGACTCATTTCCTTTCTATAAATTTTTAAAGGTTAATTCCCAAAAAGGGACAATACCTTGACTGAATTCCCACAAAGGTACATTTTCAAGTAGCATTCCCAATTTGGTCATGTGCGAATGTGCGAACGTGCGATCCCACTAGTTTTGTTACACGTGTCTATTACTTTGTCTGAACTTTGACTTTGAATTATTGTTTAAATGACAAATGTACCCCTCTATTTAATATAAATAAATACTAGTCACATTATACTTCCACCACAAATGTACTCATCTCCTTCTCTCACCACCACCTGATACTTCCACCACCATTCACCACCACTCGCCACCACCTCCAAATCCATCATCACCGCCGCCTGATACTTCCACCACCACCACCAAACCACCGTGAACCAAACTAACACAACACACGAGACCAAATAAATCTAACAACCAAGAATAAGCTTATGAGCTCGGATTCGAGATGAAACAAGGCGTACGAGAGTGAGAATCGGTGAGTTTATCACCCTTACCCATGGATCTACTTAACTCCTTACCTAAAACTTACGGATCTGATGGCGGATATGTGGTGGTGTTGATCTATAAAAAAAATCAAGAAAAAATTGTAGATCTATAAAAAAAAATCAAGATTGATGGTGGATATGTGGTGGTGTTGATCAGGTGGTGACGGTGATGAGGTGGTGATGGCGGATCTGTTGTGGTGTTGATCAAGTGATGGCGGATCTGGAAATAAAACGAATTCGCACATTCGCACATTTAAATCGCACATTTGAATCTGGAAATAAAACGAATTCGCACATTCGCACATTTAAATCGCACATTTGAATCTGGAAATAAATCAAGTTCGCACATTCGCACATTTAATAGGTAGTAAAATCGCACATTTATTTGACTTATAAAACTAAGGGTAAATTAGTAATTTTTGTCTGAACACATGGGGGACAAGTGATAGTGGGTGGGACAAGTGACAAGTGATAGTGGGGGACAAGTCCTCTTTGTCTGGGACACGTGTCACAAAAATAGTGGGATCGCACATTCGCACATGACCAAATTGGGAATGCTACTTGAAAATGTACTTTTGTGGGAATTCAGTCAAGGTATTGTTCCTTTTTGGGAATTTACGCAATTTTTAATTTACCCATTTGACCCGTTGAAGCTAAAATCATTGAACCACTTGAAGGTGAAGGAAGAAGTTACATCATCACCTTGAAAATTGCAACATCTAAGAGTGTAAGGAGAGAACCATTTGAAATTGCATTAACAGAAATCTCTTGAACATACTTAAGTCAATTTATTCAGTTAGCGTCATCGATCACCTTGATAACCTCTAGCTTTGTGACCAACTCTTATTTGTATTTATTCCGGCTTTCTTAAAATGAAAGTCTTCATTAACAAATACACTTGTGTTGAACAATTGTAGTTAAATAGAATCTATGCTTTTCAGGTCACTTTTATGTATGGTTCAACCTTGGGTTTGCTCAATAACAAGAGTCTATTTTATCGTTTTGGGTTAAACTTTTGTTCGAGGTACATCCTTTTTCAGTTGGTTTGTCGATTGGGCTGTCACTCGATTTCTCATCAGTTTGTTTTTCTTCAAACATATCTAATTCTTACATATCTGGCCAAAAAGGAAAAGAAAATAACTATAATTACTATCCTTCACTCCTTGGTCATATCCCTTTGTATTTAGCTCAAACCTTTTCTTGTCTATGACAACTTAATGGAACAAAGTTTTATCCAAACCAAGGAGCAGCTTTTTAATACGGGCCATTAGAAACAAAGGTTAACATTCTCTTCTCAAGTTTTACTAGGGAAGAAAGTGAGAAAATGAAGCATTAGAAACAAAGGTTTAAAATATTTTTTTGGGTAAAAGGGTTAATTCACCCCGGTAAAATATATTACGCCAAAAAACATTGAAGTACAAAGGATGAGGGTATATCCATCATCTCAGTCCAAGGACACTTACAGACGCTAATATAAGAATGACCATTCCTATAACTTACAATAAAATGAACCTACCAATAATGACACAAGTACATAAAACATGATAAAACTACTCAAGAAAACAAAAGCTTTACACAAAAGCTTTTCAATGTAGGCAACCACTAAAGTAACATTTTTTTTTTTTTTTTTTTCTGAACGGCAATTGTGGCTACATGACCCCTAGCCCATAAGGCGTAGCGAGCCCACACAACCAGGTTGGGTCTAACCCAGAAGGCAATGACACCCTTCTCTTTACACACGCGGGAGGAAACCCCTATCGCCCTAGACAAGACTCGAACTTGAGACCTTGCCTAGGAAGGTAAAAACCTCCATACCGCTAGACCAGAGGCCCTTTGGTCTAAAGTAACACATTATATTATATCATTTCAAATGGTGAAGAAAACCATTACCGTATTTGAAACAGGATCATGTGGTTCAGATGACATCACCAATTAAGAAGGGATGCTATTCTACCACAATACAACTGTAAATAGGAGAGATAACCAGTGTATCCGTATCTAATTGGAGAGATAACGAATGAAAAAAAAGTTATTCTGAGCCGAACACCTCTTGATTTTTCATGCACCATGTTTTGTTGATTTACTACCATGTTTAAATAATTATTGTTAGCCATTCCAAAGCTGGAACCTGTTTCTTAAATGCCCGTTCCCTTAAGTTCCTAGGTAATAAAAATACTCTGGAAACATCATTTTCCGATTGTCGCTCTTTTCCGTCTAAGAGGGCTGGATGCAGTCACGAGACTCGTGCCAAACCATGGCACAGTGCCATAATAGAGGAAGATTGTTCTTATCATTACATCGAATACCATGCACACATATATACACGAGTACATGTAGGTTAAGATACATACTGGGCTGAGCCCTACCAATACACATGGGCTGGACTATACAATACATATTACAGACAATACAATACACACTACTAATACGCCCCCGCAGTTGGAGCGGGAGGGGGACGAACGCTCAAACTGGAGCGAAACTCAGTAGAAAGAGGAAATGGAAGTCACTTGGTGAAGATATCGGCGTACTAGTATCGAGAGGGAACATGAAGCACCCGAATGTGACCAGTGGTAACAAGATCGCGAACAAAGTGAATATCTATCTCCATGTGCTTCGTACGTTGATGTTGAACTGGGTTAGACGATAAGTAGACAGCACTCACGTTATCACAGTAGACAAGAGTGGCCGAACGAACAGGAACAAGAAGCTCCCGAAGAAGATTCCGAACCCAAGCAGTCTCAGCGACAACATTAGCGACACCACAATACTCAGCTTCTGTACTAGATCGCGAGATAACGTGTTGACGCTTAGATGACCAAGTGATGAGGTTGTCGCCAAGAAAGACACAATATCCCGAGGTAGATCGTCTCGTAGATGGGCATCCTGCCCAATCTGCGTCAGAGTATGCAATAAGTTGTGTCGAAGGGGACTGATGTAACTGTAAACCATGATCTAAAGTGCCGCGAAGGTAACGCAAAATGCGTTTTAATGTTGCGTAATGAGGCTCCCGTGGATCATGCATAAATAAACATATCTGTTGCACTGCATAAGAAATATCAGGACGGGTGAAGGTCAAGTATTGTAAAGCACCAGCTAGGCTACGAAACAGGGTTGGATCTTCAACCGGGTCACCATCAGGTCCAAGTTTGGACTCAGTGCCAACAGGTGTCTTGGATGGATTGCAGTTAAGCATGTGGGCCCGCTCAAGTATTTCAGAGGCATATTTCTCCTGTGACAAAAACAGTCCAGAGGAGTTCCGTCGAGCTGAAATTCCAAGAAAATAGTTGAGCGGGCCAAGGTCTGTCATGGAGAACTCACTGTGTAGCGAGGAGATTATCCGCTGCAAGACTGATGATGATGAAGCTGTAAGAATAATGTCATCCACATATAAGAGAAGATAAGCCGTATAAGTACCCTGTTGGTAAATGAATAAGGATGAATCAGTGCGACTATGCTTGAACCCAACTCTTAGGACATAACTAGAAAATCGTGCAAACCATGCTCGGGGTGCCTGTTTGAGACCATAAAGCGATTTCTTGAGAAGGCAGACATAATCAGGATGAACTGAGTCAACAAAACCCGGTGGTTGATGCATGTAAACTGTCTTAGATAAGTGACCGTGGAGAAATGCATTCTTCACGTCAAGCTGGTGAATATGCCACGCACGAGAAACTGCCAAGCTGAGAACAGTACGAATAGTAGCCGGTTTGACAACCGGGCTAAATGTCTCGTCACAATCAATGCCTTGTTGTTGACTCTGACCATTAGCAACAAGGCGTGCCTTATAACGACTGAGAGAACCATCTGCATGAAATTTATGTTTAAACAACCACAAAGATCTTATTACATTCACATTTTGTGGTCGGGGAACAAGTTCCCACGTACCATTACTAATAAGAGCATTATATTCGTCTTGCATAGCATGTTGCCAGTTAGGGTTGCCAAGGGCAAAATTGTGAGAACGAGGGACAGGAGACGGAACAGTGACATGGAAAGAAAATTTTGGGTTGGTTTTGACGATGCTGACTTTCGATCGTGTGACCATGGGATGTATTTGAATAACGTTGGAAGGGTGGGTGGGTTGCTGTTGTTGGTTAGAGGTAGTGGACTGTTGGGGTTGGATTTGTTGTGTTGAGAGTGTCGGTTGGGCATGTTGAGTTGAGGGTAACGGTTGGGTTGTGTTTATACTGGGCCGAGGACTAGCATCTACATGAGGCATAGATAGAGGTGTACTGGAGTGAGGTGGGCTTGTATTTTGTGGAGAGGAATGATCAGTAGGGTTATTAGGCTGAGGTGTAGTATTTGTAGAGGAATTATTAGTGGGTGTTGTTAGTAAACGCATGGCAATAGGAGATGGGTGGTCGTCACAGTCTAGAAAATTATAAGGATTGTATGCGTGGGGTTCATTAGTTCCAAAGGGGAATATTTGTTCGTCAAACGTAACGTGTCTAGATATAATTATTTTATTTGAGTCAATGTCTAGACATCGATAGCCACTGTGATGTGATGGATATCCAAGAAATATACACCGAGAGGCACAAGGTTCAAGCTTGTGAGACGGGTATAGGTGTGGGTAGCATAAACAACCAAAAATGCGTAGGTGCATGTAAGTAGGTTTCTTTTTAAAAATTTTAGTGAATGGTATGTCATTGTTGATAGCGGTTGATGGTAATATATTAAGTAAGTGGATGGCCATTAATAGAGCCTCGACCCAGTATTGTGGTGGTAGATTTGCTTGAAAAAGGAGAGTACGGATTATGTTATTGATGGTTCATATCATTCTTTCTGATTTGCCATTTTGTTGGGAGGTTTTAGGACATGAGAATCTAAATTGAATTCCATGAGTGTCAAAGAATGTATGAAATTGGTGGTTATCAAACTCACCTCCATGGTCACATTGGAAGGATTTTATTGTGGTTTTAAATTGTGTTTGCACATACTTATGAAATTGAGAGAATTTATCAAACACGTCACTCTTCTTATGTAAAGGGTAAATCCAAAGAAAATGAGAAAAGTGATCTAAGAAAAGTACGTAATATTTAAAACCACTTACACTTGGGATCGGGGAAGTCCAAAGATCCGAGTGTATAATATCAAACATGTTTTCAACACGAGAACTGGAAGTAGAAAAAGGCAACCTAACATTCTTGCCCAGTTGGCATGCATGACACAAAGATGAAGTCTTTGTTTTATTACAATCAATCAAATTATTGGAAATTAAAAAACGCAACACTTCATTTCCCGGGTGACCGAGACGTTGATGCCATGTTGATTGATTGGTAGACACAAAGGCGGTGTGAGACTTGGTAGGAGGCAAGACAGGGTACAAGTCTCCGTTGCTATTACATCGGAGAAGCAGATGACGGGTCCATAGATCCTTCACAGAAAAACCAAATGGATCAAACTCAATAGAACACAAATTATCGCGAGTAAATTGACGCACAGATATGAGATTTTTAATTATATTGGGTGTGACAAGGACGTTTTGAAGATGTAAAGGTCTATTGAGTGAGGACAACATGCTATGACCAGATATTGTAACAGGTATAGAATTACCATTTCCAACAAATATAGACGAAATATTGCTAGTATTAGTAATGGAGGTGAGATTACCTGCATCCGAAGCAAGGTGTGATGTAGCCCCGGTATCCATGTACCAACTTGGATCCCCGTTGATGAGACGAAAAGTGTACCCGTTTTAAGGGGTCATTTAAGCCCTAATTCGAGTAAATGTGATCAAATATTGCCCTAAATCGTTCCTTTTGTCATTTTAGGTACTTTTGAGAAGAATTCTGGAAAACATGCTAATTTGGACGTTTTTGGAGCATAAAAGTGAAGAAAACGACAAAGTCTCAAAAGAAGCTGGAAAACCTTCCTGACGGCGTCAGAGTCACAAGGTGACGCCGTCAGCCAACATTGACAAAGGAGTAAAATCAGATTACACTAGACGCCCTATGAAGAAAACAAGATGTTTACACCTGACGGCGTCAGGTGTTAGAGAAAGTAGGCCGTCAGGTGTAATGCTAAAGAGTGACGGCCCAGAGCACATTTACAAGTGACGGCGTCAGAAGTAGATCTAGGCCATCCGAGAACCCTAATGACGGCGAGCTGACGGCGTCAGAACCCATAACCTGACGCCGTCAGAATGTAAAATCTATATATACTTTTCTATTTTTCATTCATTAGTGTGGAACTTTTGGTACAAGTTTGGGAAAAACCCTAAAGACGAATTTGGCTGTATTTTCAAGGGTTTTTCACCCTTGAATCCTTCATGTTCAATTAAAGATAAGTCCTCACTTAAATTAATCAATATGTCTATGTGTTGGTTAATTATATCTTATGCTTGTCTTTCAATTAACATGCTAGGCTAGATTTTTCTTGTGTTTGCTTAGATCTAATGAAACCTAACTATTAATTATTGGTTGATTGGTGTGTTATTACTTTGTTGGGATGAATGTTTCATCAATGTTAGGCTTAAGAAAACTGGCAATACTCCTATATGGTAACATGCTTGAACGTCTTAAGAAACATGTAACTAAGGCATACTAGGTTATTAAGGTAGTATTTAACGCATGAGCCACTGTTTACAATCCCTATGATTATGTGTACGCATAGTTGTAGGAGGAGATAAGAGCTCATAGAATTGGGGAGATATGTATGCCACCCCATGAATTGTTAAGGAATACACCCGTCATCCACGCAAGTAATACATACACCAATTAACCGGTAAAAGATAGTTAGGGAGTAAGGAAGTCTAAGTAAACACATTTGTCTCCATATAAGTTTTCACAACCACAATAGTTTAGTTATTTTATTTTTATTGCAATTGTAGTTTTTGGGTTAGTTGACTAGCAACTAATTCCGCCCACTCCTCCAAAACCCGAGATTTTACTTGCTTTCCATAAAATATAAAAATACAAAAATAATCTTCCTTCACCTTTAGACCTTTTAGAGTAGTTTTTCTATCCTAACGAACACTATTCCCTGTGAGAGAACGATCAATCCCCCGTACTTACCACTACACTATACTACACCGACCAGGTACATTACCTGGTGGGATTGCAAGCTTCTCAAGATCCCTTGAGAGGTAAAACCTGTTGCGTGGTCGCAATCCCATGCTCATCACCCGTACTCTTGGACTGTCATTGCATTGAATGATTTGGGGAGAGTAGTAGCCTGATCCAACGGCCCATAGACAATCCGTGGTCCCCAATTAGAACTTGTTGGACCTGTTGTTGCTGGAGTACCTGTTGGTCCGAAAGCTGTATGAGGTCCAGATGATGGGGCTGGACCAAGAATACCTCTGGACCCAGTTGGTTGATTGGCGGCTTGTTGAGGGTTCCATTCAGGAGCATAACCCATATTATTACCAGGTTGTATAGTTGGAACAAAGGTTACTCGGTGTCCAGGCATAACACGTCCATGCATAACACGTCCAGTGGTATTGTTCCACTGAGCAGTAGAACCGCGGTTGTTATTGTTTCCAGTCCGAGCACCAGTGGGATTATTGTGAACAAATTTGCATCGTTCACCATAGGTACACACACCAAGCAGGTAGTTGCAACAAATACTGGCATTGTTGCGACTGTTTGAGGCAACAGCAAGGAGAACTTGAGGTGAGGATGAGGTGGAGTCACGAGTAGAGTGACGAGCAGTTTTGTGGTTGAGTCGGCTTTCCTCCAACAGTAGCATGGATTGAGCCTGAGCAAAAGTTGGTGGTGGGTCTCGGTGACGGATTATGCCCGCTACCCCTTCGTACTTGTCTCCGAGGCCATTAATGGCATAGGTAACAAGGTTCCTTTCATCAACAGGGGAGTCGATATTAGCCAACAGATCCGCGATGCGAGAGATCTTGTGGCAATATTCAGTGATGGAGAGTGATCCGAGTTCAATGGTTCGAAGCTCGGTGTCACGTTGCATAACACGAGCAGTCTTGTTGTCATGGAAGATCTCTTTGAGATTCTTCCAGAAGTCATTAGCAGTCACCTTCTTCTTCAGAACGCGTTGGAGGAGAGGCTTGCTTATGGTTCCAAAGATCCATAACTTGACCAGCGAGTCGAGTTTACTCCACTCTTTAGTGGCTCGATCATCACTAGACGATGTCCCTTCAATGATGTTGAGTACTCCAAAACTGTTGAAGTGGAGGGTGAATAGTTCACTCCATGAGTCATAGTTTAACTCGTTGAGATCAAGGACAAGGGGTATGTATGCTTTGATATTGGTGATGCCAAAGGGTTTTTCGTTTGGAGTTTGAGATCTTGGTGGAGTGTTGTCATCGCCAGCCATGGGTTCAGATTAGGGTTGATATTCTGAGGTCAAAGAGAGGAGCGTATGATTGAGAGAGATTGTAGGGAGGAGCGTGTGATTGAGAGAGATTTTAGGGATGATTATCAGAATAGAAGCTCTGATACCATAATAGAGGAAGATTGTTCTTATCATTACATCGAATACCATGCACACATATATACACGAGTACATGTAGGTTAAGATACATACTGGGCTGAACCCTACCAATACACATGGGCTGGACTATACAATACATATTACAGACAATACAATACACACTACTAATATGCCAAACCGGCGCCACCATACCGGACCCCCTAACGCCAAGCCGCGAGTGAAGCCCCTGGCTTGCTAATAAAGTGATTTTTATAAAAAAAAAATAAAAAAATAAAATAATAATAATAATAATAATAATAATAATAATAAAAGCGCCATTCAAATAATGCTAAGAGTGGCGCTTTTATTTTTCATAGAATAAGTTTTTGTATTTAAAAAGGAATGGGAGCACAGCTTGTGTCTAGACTCTCATCCAGCTTTATGTAAAATTATTGATTCAATAAAAATTAATAATTTTATAAAATAATAATAATAATAATAATAATAATAATAATAATAATAATAATAATAATAATAATAATAATAATAATAATAATAATAATAATAATAATAATAATAATAATAATAGTGGTTTTTTTACTTGGGGAATTTGATACGGAGGCGTTGGACACACTTTCACGTATTAAGTCTATTGCCATCACCCACTCAAATAACGCTAAGAGTGGTGTTTTTATTTTTCATAAAATAAGCTTTTTTATTCAGAATATGGTAAAAATATTGGACAACATCATCAACACAAGGGAGGATAGGTACATCCTGACTACTAAGAAGATAAAGGTTTCATAAAGACTAGATAGGAAAAGTTTGTAATATTCGGCTAAGTCTTTTATACTATGATAAATAACAATGATCCTTTTGTTTAGCAGCAGTCATTATTTTACATTCGGTTCATAAGAGGAAGTTGTATTTGCTCACTTACTGAAAAACACTTAAGCTATTTTTCTATCCAAATAGAGGAAATTGTTGGATCAATTCAGTGCCCACTATCCCTTACTATACATTTGAACAAAAAATAACCTAAGATGATTACAAGTCCCTGAACGTTAGAATACGTTCAGGGAGTCATCCCCAAGAATATCTTCAGAGTTTAAGAAGAAGGACTCATCACAAACTAAGGCTGATCTCAAAGAATGAAGATAAGAACCAAGATCGGGATGATGGATTCAGTGTGTGATGACAATAACACACTCAACTCACTAAAGACACTATGAGTCTTAAAATTTTTGGTAGGATGTTTAAGACTTTGATAAATAGGCGGAAAACATCTTGGGAAAATAAGTTTTAATGCACTTATCAAAAGTGAAGATGTTCTATAGTTGGTAAAAAGCACAAACAGTTGTCAACACAGTTCCACTAAAAGTATGTCTGGTAGCATACAAGGAATAGAAACTAAAGTACAAAGTGTACTTTAGCTTATCACATGTTACGTACTTTTTACCTCACGGGTTTCCACTTCAAATTTGCTTATAAATAGAGGGTTAAGTCCATGTAATAGCAATACACTTTTCAAAATGTACAAATATCATACGTGAACTTCAAAAAGTACTAATATCATATATATACTTTCAAAATTCGGCTCGATATCATACCTTAGTTGACGTGGTATGACTAGTCGCCGGTTAAATTATTTACATGACATTGCTAATGATTTTTATTGGTGGTCGAAGATTACTCTAAAATGAATCCTAATATATATATATTTGTGATCACATCGATTTATGATCAAAATCCTTGAGATACTCCAAACATGTACATATGTTACACCAATAAACTTTGGTTGATAGTGGTATCTTTGTTGGTGAGCTATGACACTTCTGTGTTATTAGTATCTTTCTAAGTTCTTAAACAAAAATACATCAACGAGTATATATTGAAGGAAAGGCGTACGACAAAAACCAAAAAATCACCAACCGTAAAACATCACATGTCTAAGAGCAAAGGGTACCATAACTCAAGTTAAAAAATAACACCGCGCCACGTCAACGCCACATCATCTCAACACCAAATAACATAACACCAAAAAACACCAGGAAATCATAACACCTAATAACACCAAAAAAGCAAATGAAAAAAACAAACAAATGAAAACGGCGTTGGGGTAACTTGGAACAAAACAAATGGGGGAGTGATAACTTGGAACCAAGTTATATTATAACTTGAGTTGCCACACCAACGTACGTTAAAACGCAAAGGCAACGCGAAGGGCAAGGAAATGGTGTTAACGTGCATAACTTGAGTTGTTTGCTGCCACATCAGAATGTTTGCTGCCACATAGGATAACGCAGCCTTCTAGCGTTATCACTCCCTTTACTCTAATAGCTTCCAATTCATGTTTAAGTATGAAAGGTGTAACTTAATCCAAGGTCATGTAAAAGCTCAAGTTTAAGTATATAAAGGTTAAAGAACAACACGTACAAAGATCATATCTTTGAACATAACCCGAAATCAATAAAGTCTTGAACTTGTGATTCTAAGGCGCATGCAAGCTAAACCCTGATATCTAAATAGTGCTATGCAATCACTTGATATAATGTAAAGTTTAGCCAAATTCCCTTGGATATTACAATGGTCGTGTGTAATTTTCGTCTGCCTTTCGATATATACTTAAACCACATACAGTGAAACATATATAGTAGAATGAAGAAGCGTTAGTACTTTTTTTTGAATGGCAAGAAGCGTTAGTACTTGGTACACATTTGCACATTTCAGTTGTTCAATCATTATACTATACTACTAGTTATAATACCCGCGCACGCGCGGGTTTTTTCCTAATTTTTTGAATAATGTATTTTTAATTATTTAAAAACAAATAATTTAATTTTTGTTTTGTTTTATGTATGGTTTTTAATTTTGTATTATATGATTAAAGAGCTCGAGTATGTGTAGTTATAATGCCCGAAAACGCACGAGAGTTTTTTAATATTCTTGAATAATGTATTCTTATATATTAAAAAACCAAAATGTTGATTATAATCAATTTGACCCAAAACTACACTTTTTTATAATTTCAACACATCTGAAAACCCGGTTGAACTGCCGACTAAACATGTTGAACCGTAAAACCCGGTGGCTCGATCGGGTCAGTTAAAAAACCGGTTATTAAAACATTGTTTTTCATGTTTGTGTCATTATTGCTATCCTTCCGTATCAATTATAAGATTACCCATTTGTAGACTCCAACATATTCTACAAATTTCTATCTCATGGATATTCATCAAACACTTAACAAAACTGAAAAAAGTCCATATTTCAAATGTTAAGAACTTTAATATCAACACATATTGAAAATGACACAAAACAATGATTAGTATAAAAGATGACCCTTAGGTCCACCCTGTTGATCTTTGATGAATGTAATGCAGCAACATCTTTTCCAAGACACATAATTCTCTTGTAGGTCACAAATTTTGAAGTATTATTTGTTTGTAGATTTATGGAACACATACATGACCATCTTCAGTCAAGTGCGCCTTAAAAAGTGTCTTATCAAGAATACCAGGTGCAACCATCCTGTATCCATGTAAGATACAGAGTATATAATAGAAAACTTCACTGAGAGGGACTAATATTGAAATTAAAGCTAAAAACACCTAGCAACA